>ML819561.1:96826-111320 GCA_009831015.1 Picea engelmannii
AGGCTAGCACAACAGGCTTTGTATATCCAGTCTCTACTACATCCCAAACATCAGCACCCAAGGCCATTAAGTATGTTCTCATTCTAATCTTCTAGAAGGAAAAATTTGTTCCATCAAACAGAGGGGGCTTAGAGGTTGAAGTCCCTTCATGACTTGTCATGTTTAAGTTTACATATCTACCTTTAAATAAAAGGAACCTGCTCTGATACCAATTGTTGAAATTACTAATACAACTGAGAGGGGGGGTGAATCAGTTGTTACTATGCTTAAACAATTTTAAGTCTGTTAATGCATTCTTAATCTTTATTCAAGTGATCATCAACATTATACAACATATGGAAAATAAAAATAATGAGCATCAGTCACACATAAGATATACACAGAGACAGATTTTCACGAGGAAATCCATAAAGGGAGAAAACCTCTTCTTCTTCAAAATGATAGGTAGTCTTTTAAGTTCTGTAAATCATGTATAATTGAGCACCAACTCAATGTGAGGATGATACCTCTGTTTTACAAGATTTGACTTATTTGAGAGCACCGACTCTCTTGCTTCTCTAGCACCCACTAGAAGGAAGCACCAACTCCCTTAATGTTCCAGCACCAACTGGATGGAAGCACCAACTTCCAATTACACAAGCTCCAACATATATAACAGAGAACACTTGTTCTCCCTTGCACCACCCTGCCACCCTGGTTTCTCTGGCTGCAACCAAATGGAAGATACAACTCTGTGTATTCAAGCTCCCACTTGAACCTCTGAGGACAAAAGTCCTCCCTAGCACCTCCCAACCACCCTGGTTTATTAAAGAATGATTAAACAACCAACTACATAGATAAATTGATTCTTACCACTTCTTCTCTGTTCTGTAAATCTGGTCTTCTTCTAACTGTTCTACAATTCCTTTGTCTGTTCTGCAATTCTGCTCTGCTTCAACTTGTTCTGCCATTCTTCTCTGCTTCAACTTGATCTACCATTCTTCTCTGCTTCAAGTCTATTCCTCATCCGTTACTCTTCTCTGAGTTTTATCTCACACTGCGCATCCTATGATTTTCCCTTTCTTATAGTTTAATTCATTTTTTTACTAGAACAACCAACCACACACAGTCTGTATCTTTTTCTTTTATACACCACACCCACAACAGTTACACTTTGAATCTTCTGAGGAAAAATAAAAACCGTCTAAGCAACTGAAATACCAATCGATCAAGAATCATGAATCAGTTTTGCTAACTGATTCATAACTGATGAATTAACTGTGAGAAAGAACAGTAGCCCTCCGATCATATTCAAGTTTATCTGCACCATTGGATGGACTTTATTAATCTTTCCTTTAAATCGAGTTTCGACATTTCATCATTCCTGTGGCCAAGTGTCTCGACACTTCATGTCGCGATCTTCGAAGCTCCGATACAGAGCTTTTTTGTGCTAGCTCCTTCCTCTATATGACCATGGCCATGATCAAGCACTTATGCATAAAGTGCTTTTCGCAAATTCACATTTCGTGAATCTAGAGATGAGGAATCTTGACTCACCAAGTCGTGATCCTCGAAACCCCGAAATGGAGCTTATCTGAACTGACTCCTTCCCTTCTCGTAACCACCAGTGGTGACCATAGGTTGTGCCAAAAGGCGCTTCATATTTCGCGAGTTTATAAACTTCATTGAGTCTAATCGATGGTTGAAATATTTATAGATCCGATAGTCTAGATATTATCATGATCTCGCATCTCGCAAGTTTCCACACCATGCTCCGTTGACTCCAAGTCAGCGACTTCTCCTAGGATTCGACGGTCCAAATCTGATCTTGATTCAATGGCTTGGATCATATCGCTATTTCGCATATCGTGATTTTGGCATTCTTGTGGTTATGTTTATTGCCTCTCCAAGTTGTGATTCGTGAAACTCTGAAATGCAGTCGGATCAACAGTCCAGATCACACCTTGATCTGACGGTTGCGATTAAATCGTGATTTCACATATTGCAATTTCAACATTCCTATGGTATTGTTTCTTGCCTCTCCAAGTCGCGATTTGTGAAACTCTGAGATGGAGCTGAGATCAACGGTCCACAATCTCGATGAATCTACGGTCCAGATCTCATCGTGAATTCGCATCTCGTGATTCCTTCGATGGAGGTTCTTATCACTCTAAGTAGCGATAGGAGAAACTCTGAAATGGAGCTTAGATCAACGGTCCACGATCTCGATGAATATATGGTCTAGATCTCATCATGAATTCCCATCTCGTGATTCCTTCAATGGAGGTTCTTGTCACTCCAAGTTGCCATAGGAGAAACTCTAAAATGGAGCTTAGGTCAATGGTCCATGTCTTTTGGTGTATTGACAATCAGGATATTTTCGTGATTTTGCAAGTCTTCATTGTGTCTGCATCGGGATTTCGAGATTTTGCGAACTCACTTCACCTTACACTTTTAAAGATCATGTATATTCTCCTGGATCCTACGATGGTCAATCCTTGCGTTTGGATCTAACGCCCGAGATCTATCCTCCATATCTACGCGCTCTTCTTATCTACATTGAGATCTGACAGTCATCAGGAATTCATTGTTGTACTTGCCATCAATGACAAGCATTCTCTGTCTGTTAAATATTTGCCAACATGTTACACTACTAGACAACATACGAATATCACTCCACCCATTCTAGTATTGGACTGGAAATATCATAAAACACATGTTTAAATCAAGTATTGGTGTTGGGGAAGGATCCATGCAACATTGAGGAACATAAGGGTCGATATCTACCTAGGCTCTTGAATCCAAAAACATTATGAAACAAAATCATGCATTGTATCATGTTGAGTGTTGGAACACTTTTAAAATTATAACCCTAAATATTTTTCCTATCCTTTCACTTTAAATTAGAAGTTGATTTCCAAAAGATAAATGTTTCCGCTTTTAAGCCTTAAGGCACCCACAAGGTCCGTCGTCAATTGATTTCTCCAATCGATCGAACGTTTCCCCTTTTTCCCAAATGTTTGGAGCCTTCTGAATGTTAAAAAGGTCAAAACCTCTAGAGACTGGCTTCGGAGCTTTGGATTTCGGAGTTTCACGCTTCAGGTGTGTTAAAATTTCGCTCCTTCAAAACCCCGATACGTGCAAAGTGTCTGACATATCCTAGTCACCACACATGGATACCCCCTGATCTATGAGACATATTTCTAGAAAGTGACCTGTCGGATCTTTAAATGAAGTTAATTAACCAAATACATGAAGTGATAAATACCTAAAAAGAAACTAAAATCCAATTAGAAAAATAAAAAAATAGTTCCATTATTTTGGATTTCGGGCATTCGCCATATATCATGTACCTAATTTACGAAGCCCGAACTCCTGAAATGTATTAACCTTTAAGAAGGGTTAATTAACAATTAGCAAATAATTAATCCCTACGCGATTTCGCGTTTTAGGGATCCTGCCTCAAGCGACTATCAATATCCTCAAGTTCGAAACCACGAAATACTTGAGGTTATACACGATTATTTAACAGGTTAAACATGATTAAAATTAATTAATCTCTTTGCAATTTTGCGTTTTGGAAATCATAGCTTGAACTATTATAGGATATCTTGAGATTTGAAACCCTGAAAAATACTTAACAATAAATGTGATTAACTAATGCATCAATGAGGATTATCTCGTGATAAATTTTCTTTTGAATCATAACTTGGGTAAATTCAAATGTTGTTTGTCAAAACTTCTAATCGCGAACCACCAAAAATTAATGACATTAATAATAAATATATGACCATCATTTCAAATAAGATCCTAGACCACCATCTAAACATTTTTCATTAAATAAAGTGAATACTTCGTCCGTAAATGTATTTATAAAATTGATAAAAAGAGATATTGAAGTTTGATTTTCATTCTGAGTTTTCACAAGACAGTAAGTTTTCAAGATAAGAAGTTTGTGAATTTCTTGTGACAGGCAGCAAAGATCTGAGCTTGTGATACCATGGCTCCTCGTAAAAAATATAAGGCATCAGATGAAATCTCAAACCCAAACACATACATCTTCTCAGGCACATCACCCAAAACCAAAAATTCTATGAAAATGAAAGATACCAGATATACAAAATATGCAGAATAGAAATAAAATGCTAGAAATGGCAGAATAACAGTAAAATATCTAGCATAATCTCCACAATAACATAGAAATGATATAAGAACAACAATAGAAATAGCACTTTGATTCAGAAAGCAATGTTCACAGGCCTCTTCAAGGGGGAAACCTCCAATAGAGCAGCGCTCTGTTACAATAATCTCCAAGCTAGGGTTTTCATACCCTCGACTCTTATTTATACTAAATATGTCTATTAAGAGAATCATCTAGAGGAAGATCCTTCTAGAAGTGGAAGCTTTATTAGGTCTTCTTACATTCGCCTTATTCTATTTTATTGAAAGGCCTTATTAATATTGACCTTTATTACATCTAAATACATTGATCTACCTATGTGCGGGTTAGGACCTTAACATGTTCACCCCCTTAAAAACAGCCTTGTCCTTAAGGCTTGAGATGTGGAAACTGCTGCAGAATGGTAGTTGGTTCCCAAGTGGCATCTGCTGGAGTCATATCTTTCCACTCTACTAGCACTTCCTTGATGGTTCTCTGATGTAGGTGACACTCACGTTGGTCCAAAACTTCTTCTAGTTGTATCCAAATAGATCCTTCTTCAGCTAACTCTGGAAGGTTGGTTTGAATTTGGCACCTGGTTCCAATCACCTTCTTCAAGCATGAAACATGAAAAACAGGATGTAGCTTCGACTGACTGGGCAGAGATAACTGATATGCGACTTATCCCACACGCTTGAGAACTGTGTAAGGGCTATAAAATTTGGGTGCTAGCTTCTGACACTGCTCGGCCTTGAGGGAAGTTTGCTTATATGGTTGCAGTCGCAGAAAAACCTGATCCCCTTCTGCAAATTGACGTTCGGAGTGACCTTGATCTGCTTGTTGCTTCATTCTATTCTGTGCCATGACCAAGTTCTTTTTATGGGTATGAAGGATATCCTCTCGGACTATAAGTGTTTGGTCAACCGCCTGGACCTTTGAGGTACCCGGTAAGTATGAGAGAACGGAAGGTGGCTTCTGTCCATATACCTCTTCAAAAGGATTCATGCGAGTGGCTATATGGTATGTAGTGTTGTACCACCATTCGGCGAGGGGTAACCATTGAGCCCACCGGTGTTGTTTTTTAGAGGCAAAGCACCTCAAATATGTTTCCAAACACTTGTTGACAACTTCCGTTTGACCATCTGTCTAGGGATGATAAGCTGAGCTGAGATGCAATTGTGTGCCTTGTAGCTTAAACAGTTCTTGCCAAAAATTGCTTGTGAAAGTTGGGTCTCGATCATAAACAATAGAGTTTGGCATGCCATGAAGCTTGAAGACCTGGTCCATAAAAATTTGAGCCACCGTGGATGCAGTAAATGGGTGGTGAAGAGCGCAAAAATGAGCATACTTGGAAAGGCGATCCACCACCACCATTATGACTGATTTATTCCCCGATTTGGGTAAGCATGTAATAAAGTCCATAGAGATATCCTTCCAAATAGCAGAGGGAATCGAAAGCGGTTGGAGGGTGCCTGGAGATTTGACTATTTCTCCCTTGTTGCATTGACACACCTCACATTTAGCAACAAACTTACGGATGTCCTATTTCATACCATCCCAGAAAAAAGAACGTTTGACTCGGTCATATGTTTTGGTGAACCCTAAGTGCCCCATTGTGGGTGTAGCATGAAGCTCAGAAAGTACCATGGATTTGAGCTTGGATTGTTTACTTAAATACAAGTGGCCTTTGTATCGAAGCTCATCCTGGAGCCAGGAGTACCCTGGGGGAGCTTGAGCCTTGTTCTGCAGTTGCTGGATCAGATGTGAACTTTTGGGATCTTGAAGCCATTCCTGGCACATAGCTTGGATCCAATCGGGGACAATGAAGGAAAGAGAAAAAAGGGATCCTTCATCTTCATATTTCCGGGACATTACATCCGCCATGACATTGTCTTTGCCCTTCTTGTAAATGATCTCATAATCATATCCAAAGAGCTTAGTTACCCATTTTTGTTGCTCCTGGGAGGAAATGCATTCTTCTAGAAAGTACTTGAGGCTTTGATGGTCGTTATTAATTTGGAAGCATTTCCCCAAGAGATAAGGACTCCACAATTCAATGGCATGCAGAATCGCCAACATTTCTTTTTCATAAATGGGATCGCCCAGATTCCTTTCAGATAGTTTCTTGCTAGTGAAGGCCCAAGTTCGACCCTCTTGCATAAGGACAATGTTGATTCCTTTCCCTGAGGCGTCACATTCCAACACAAAGGTATTTGTGAATTCGAGAAGGGTTAGAACCGAAGTGGTGCACATGGCCATCTTCAAGGTTTGAAAAGCTTGAGCAGCTACTGGAGTCCAAGTGAAAGAGTTCTTTTTTAGGAGAGTCGTGAGAGGTGTTGCAATATTTCCGTAGTTCTTAACTAACTTGCGATAATACCCTGTGAGGCCCAAAAATCCACGCAAGCTTTTGAGAGTCTTTGGGTGAGACCAGTCTTGCATAGCTTCAATCTTTTTTGGGTCCACCCCGACGCCATCCTTTCCCACTAGATGACCCAAGTATTCTACTTCTGAGGCACCAAAAGCACATTTGGACTATTTCAGGAAAAATTGGTGTTGAGAGAGTAGGCGGAGAACTTGATCCACATGAGTAAGATGGTTTGTCCAGGTTTTGCTATAGATGAGGATATCATCAAAGAAAACTAAGACAAAATGATGGAGAAAAGGGAGGAAGACATGGTTCATGAGGCTCTGGAAGGTGGAGGGGGCATTACACAAACCAAAGGGCATGACCAAAAACTCATAGTGTCCCTCATGAGTGCAAAAGGCGGTCTTGGGAATGTCGACCTCTTTCATACGTATCTGGTGATATCCCGAGTGAAGATCAAGTTTGGTAAAGAATTGGGCGCCACTCAATTCATCCAGGAGGTCATCAATGACAGGAATGAGAAATTTGTCTTTGATGGTCAGTTTGTTGAGAGAACGGAAGTCAGGACACATTCTCCAAGAACCTTCTTTCTTTAGTACCATGACGACCGGAGACGAGTAAGGACTCACACTAGGATGGATGACGCTGACAGTAAGGAGTTCCTGGACCATTTTTTCAATTTCATTTTTTTCTGCAAAGGGGTGGCGATATGGACGGATATTGGGGGGAAGGCTTCCTGGGACAAGGGGAATGGAATGATCATGAACACCATGGGAAGGAGGGAGTCCTTGGGGAGTGGAAAATACCGTTTGATGTTTAGAAAGGATGGCTTGGAGATATTGGGGTACTGGGGGTGTCTCTGTGGCTTGTATGGCGTGGAGTTGGGCAATGACACTAGAATGACCTTTTTTGAGTAGTTTTTCCATGCAATGAGAACTGATGACCTCAGGTGAGCCAACAGTGATGCCTTGGAATTTATATTGGTGGCCTCCTTGGTCAAATTGCATGGTTAAGTTCTGAAAATCCATGAGAATGGGACCCAAAGTCCTTAGCCAGTCTGCACCCAACACAATGTCGCAACCACCTATGTCAATAGAAAACATATGGTATTTTAGGTGGTAGTCACCGATTTGGAGACGCACATTTTCACAGCGCTCGTCACATTTTATAGAACCACCATTGGAAATCATGATTTGGAAATTGTTGACAGCATGGATGTAGCAATGGGTTTCTTGGGCAATGCAACGATGAATAAAATTGTGGGTGCTGCCACTATCAACTAGAATGATGAACTTTTGGTGCTTGATGTAACCAATTAACTTGAGGGTTTGAGGGGCAGAGAAGACGGTGAGAGAATTGAGGGAGATGATTGGTTCCACTTCAGGAGGGTCGGAGGGAGGGTTTATGTCAGTGATTTCTGGTGACTCGGGCACAAAGGGAGTGTCAAAATCCTCAGAGATGGACATAAAAAGATTTTGTTCCTTACATTTGTGGCCTGGGAAATATTTGTCATCACAATTATAACAGAGGCCTCTGAGTTGGTGTTCAACCATTTCATCCCTGGTCAATTTTTGGATCTTTAATGGGGCGGAGGGAGTAGTGGGGTTTACTAGTTTAGGGCGAGGGATAAAGGAAGTCTTACAGTTTTGAGAGGAAACAATTTGTTGTGCTTATTTATCTTTTTTAGTAGCCTCCACCCAAGTCGTAGGTCGAGCCATGAGGACATGGGACCTAATCTCTTCCTTGAGGCCACTGATAAAACACTCTCGAAAGAAATCATTAGTCATGCCCTCTGTTTGAAAATCCAGGCGCTCAAATCCAGCTATGAAGTCTTCTATTGTGTCTAATTGCTTCAATTTTTTCAAACGACCCAAATGGTTGGTGTCAGTGTCAAATTTTTTATAAATCTCAGTCACAAATTGGGTCCAAGCAATATACCCTTGACGGGAAGTTTTTCTCCATTGCCACCATTGCCAGCGTTCTTGGTCTAGATGGAGAACACCATACCGAAGTTTGGCCAAGTCATCTGTAATGTTGTAGAGAGAGAAACAATGTTCCATTTGGGTGACCCAACCAGTGGGGTCTAAGCCATCAAATTTTGTTACATCCACCCACGGAAGGCGTATGTCCTGTTGAAAGTGATGGGGTTGAAAGGAATGGGAAGAAGTTTCACCTTCAGTCTTTGTATGTGCATCAGGAAAAGAGTCATTGGTAGGGATCTTGAGTTTGGTGTAAAGTGATGCAAAGACAGATTCAAGCTAGGTGGTCAGTTCGTGTTTGACTTCTACCATTGCGAACTGCACGACTACATTTATAGATGCATTTATGGTGGTATTGATGGATGTATCACGAGAGGCAATAGTAGCACTGAGTTGTTGCACTTCTTGTTGGGTCTCGAGGAAACTAGATTGCAAGGTGTTGAAGCGAGACTCTAGTTCTTGGCTACGGGTATGGGCCATGAGGATGGGTGAACTGAAAAGGGAGAGGGAGAAGAGATGAATGTGATAAGGGAGAAGAGATGAATCTAATGGAATAGGTCTCAAATAATGGTGAAAAAATTTCCAGACTCTTTTTTTTTTTTCACAGTTGCAGGGTTATACTTTGGTCTGAAGAATGTTGCAATGCTAAAATCCTCAAATTCTTAACCAGCAAGAAATTTGTATTTACTTGGCATCCCAAACACAGATGCACGGCAATAGATCTCGCCGGTTTAATTTGTTTATGTTTATGTTTATGTTGCCCAAGGGTTAGGTATTCAAGGGTTCTACAGACAAGGGTTTTCCCTATGCTATAGCTCTCTGATATACGTGTGGGGTCCAATAGTAGTACTCGGCCCAATATCTCAGGGCACTAACTAAGGAGGATAGACTGTACCCTTAGTCGTACTACCCGACTACCTAGGTACTAGAGAGTATCTTCTCGAGTGTTGTTCTCGGTGACACTATAGCAGTCTGGCGACCGATAGGTTTATCTAAAGAGGGCTTCAGGAAATCTAATTCGATCCATACACAGGTGTTTTCTGATGTGCTACCACTCGAAGGGGTACCAACATGGGTTACAAGGGTGGCCAACAGATGTGCGCTTAAGAACCACTTGTATTTCCTACATGTATGAATCCCTCAACCGTCGGTTTATGTGCATAACGATAGATCTCTGTGGCTTAAAGATGCCAGAATACGTCTCTACCCTGGCAAAAAAAATACCCACAATTTCTGCCAAGGAAAGTGCTCTGATACCACTTGCAAGACACCAGATATACAAAATATGTAGAACATAAATAAAATGCTAGAAATGGCAGAATAACAGTAAAATATCCAGCATAATCTCCACAATAACACAGAAATGATATAAGAACAATAATATAAAAATCACTTTGATTCAGAAAGAAATGTTCATAGGCCTCTTCGAGGGGGAAACCTCCAATACAGTAGCACTCTATTACAATAATCTCCAAGCTAGGGTTTTCATACCCTCGACCCTTATTTATACTAAATATGTCTATTAAGAGAAGCATCTAGAGGAAGATCCTTCTAGAAGCGGAAGCTTCTATTAGGTCTTCTTACATCTGCCTTATTCTATTTTATTGAAAGGCCTTATTAATATTGACCTTTATTACATCCGAATACATTGATCTACCTATGTGCAGGTTAGGACCTTAACAGAAAACCCAGATGCAGGTATTCGATATTCTACAATATGAATTGATCAACTGCCCAAATGATTTGGGTGATGAGGCGAATGAAACACAGGCTACAAGATACAAATATGTTGCTAAATCATAGCTGCATAAAATAGCAACGCAGCCTAGGCTCATGCCTTATAATGATATGATTGGTCAGGCACTAGAAAATGTGGACCTCTCAACCAGGAGTATCTGCAATTCGCAAAGGGTTGCAGTTGGGTCTTTCTAACCAGAACATTTCCAGGTGATTTACAAATTATCCCCAATTCCCAATTACATTTATAATTCCACTTTATTAATGGACTTCGAAAAAAAAAAATGCACACAATATGGAAGGAACCTACCCGACTTGATAAAGGATTAGTGTTCACGTCCCGAGAAATTTAGAGCAGACACCCATGGCGTGTATGTTGTTGCCTCATTAGAGTCTCACATGATCTATCTATCCATGATGCCATGTCATCTTTTTGGGAAAGACAAATTTGCTCATTTCTTATTACCATGGGTGCCAATCATGCACACAGTTGTAGAGGTGTATTCCTTTGATTGGGCCAAAATATTATCAGACAACTTGGTCAGGGAAATCACAAAATATCAGTCATTCAAAGCCAAAGGGAAACCTTTCCCATTTTACATGTCTACTTATATTATGGAGTATGTTTCATGATGTCATTTCCTTTGATGGGATTGATCTGGACTCTGACCAACGCTAAACCAATACACTTATATCACTCCAAGTTGTGGGAGGATAAAGAAAAATATTTCTTCTACGAAATCTGTAACTATGTGGTGGTGCCAATGCATATTGTTATATATGGGTGCCCACCTCCCAGGATTTCCAACAAGATAGTGACCAACCTGGGAAAAATAGCAGATTGGTACATTGAAGACTAGTTCTCTTATATCAGGGTTTTTGGATGTTTCATCCCTCCGCATGATTTAACCAAGTTTCCACCAAATTGATTGGTGTACAGAGAGGTAGTGCATCAAAGTGTGTTGGGAAGAATCAGTAAAGAGATAAAGGCATTGCAGAAAAAGGTATGGCCCACCTTTCCTTTGCAAATTGGTATGTTCACACTATTAGATTTATGTCACTCAAAAGTAGAGGTTGAAACCCTTGAAGACATAAAGATTGTCAATATTGAATTCAAGAAACATGATCCTCAGAATATCATGGGAAATCACATGGCTCTTTCCAATTTAAAAAGATACGAGCATGAAAATTCCCCATAGGATGAGATATTCGGAGGAGCGAAATATTATCAGGAAGTTTTGATCTGAGTCCAAACTGTGGATCCTGAAACATTAGTCGAATTATATTATTTTCAAAGGCACCAAAGAAATAGCCTTCCTAAAGTCTTGCAGGGAGAAACCCCAACATCTTCAGCTACACAGGAAACTGTGACCTAGAATTTAGAATAGGAAGCTCCGGTGGACAAGATGCTTAAGAAAATTTGGAAAAAAATGAGGTTTTGACACAGAAGGGGGACACTACATTGAAAAATCCACCAGATGATCGAACTAAAGTTTGGGCTGAGGCCTTGATAAAAAAGGGGGAAGAAAAACCATTGTCCACGCCAGAAAAATCAACTACTCACACAGTCGGGCAACAACCATCCACCGAGATAGGAAACCCTATTCAATTTGTCACACCCTTACAGTATAGTAGAGGGAACCCGAGTGTCGAATTAGTGTTTATAGAATATTGTACGCTTATTTCGGTGGAAGAGATACCCCCTTACGACATCTTCTTCAACAAAAAGAAGAGAGTTGTTGTGAAAAGAAAAACTCACCAAAGTGAGGGTGCGACTATCAAGAGACACAAAGTGTTATATGACGATCATGCCTTAGAAGAAGCAGAGTTCGTTATGGAAGTGGAAGGATCATTAGGAGATTTTTCCATAGCAAAGCAGTACTCAGTTGGGAAGATAAAGGAACAATTGAAGTAGAAGGATCTGTTGGTGAGATAGTTGCAAAACCAAGTAAAGACTGTAGAAGAGAGTGTCTGAAGTGATATGAATAAAGGTTTTGATAATATTAGAGCCTGTGACAAGAAAGAAATTCAGCAACTTAAAATTAGTCTTGATGAAATGCATAATAATTCACAGGCAAATAGGGAACTGGCCATTCAACAGGAAGAATTGGTAAAACAAATCCAATCTAAAATAAACTCAATTGAGAACACATCATTGAATGTGGAGGTTTTCCAATACTGGGCCTTGGAGGTGCAGGAGAAGCTATAATCATCCCAGCAAAACCTTTTTATCAGACTAGAAGCTATTCAAAATTATTACCGGTTGGCATACCATTCTTTAAATAATATTTGCATAAAGGCGAGAGAGGCCACTGCAAATAGAGTGATATTCCAATAGGTCATTTTATCTTCAGTAAAGGAGGAAGTAGCCAATTTCACTAGATTTTCCCTTCCAAAACAAACTCGAGGTGATATAATACTTAAAACCTGGGAGGCTAATATAGTTGAAAGTAAGAGATTAGCCAAGGAAGTGAAGAAAGCTTGTGAAGAAGCTTGTTCCTCACTCGACAATGAATCAATGGACATTGAAATAGACAGTATCTATGAATCCCTAGGGAAAATTGATATTTCAAAACATCAACTTACTTCCAAGACAAGCATGGAAGAAGCCTGGGCCACAATCCTACAATTGAAACAAATTGACATTATTCAGATTAATTAGTGGATAGTCAATTTCTGCCTGCGGCTACAGTCTATATCGTTAGAAGTAAGGAGAATGGAAGATAGTCTACCTCACATATAAAATAATTTATATACTTTTGAGGTGAATGACACAATAGAGCCTTCCAGGTTGGTGGTGTAATTCGCAGGCAAATGTGTTCAGTGTGTCGAGCAAGGGAAATCCAGCACGTCTAGAAAACAATGAGACAATGTGTGCATATCATGTATACAAGCCATGATTAAAGGCCAAATTTTTCTGAGTTGGAGGAAAAATAAACGTCTCTGCCAGCAGGCGAAGGGATAGAGAAGATGCGAATGAAACTCTTCCAATTCTACAAATTGTAATATTTATTGTTTTTGAAATTATGAGAATTCCAACCGTTTAGGGTTGAGAAAATCTTTGTATAAATACATAGTATGAAGACTTAACAAAGAATGTTTCTTGTCCAATGTAATAAGAAAAAACTGTCCTTTTGTGAGAATTAATACAAGTGCAGACAGGGATTCCAATTTTTGTGCAGTTTGAGTTATGTTTTCTTTTTGTATTCCATATTTCTTGTTTCCCTTATGTTATTCCTTGATAGGTGAGTGATTGCAATTTAGTAACTGCAGTCACATTTTATCAGTTGTATGATAAGAAAGCAATGTTTCCTCTGTATTTTCTATAAGTAAATACAAGACCTGTGAGCTACTTGGATTATTGTATCTCATATCCTTACAAGGGTGAATTCTTTTATTTCTTCTACTATGAACAAGGTAAGATTCATATTGAATTGATGCCTCACTTTGCTTAAGGTATCCACAAGTAAGGTTTACCAACCCAAAACTATGCAAACTAATGCTAAGGTTCCACTTGAATAGTCAATGTCACAAGAAGGCTACACACAAAGCCACTTTGGAGATACATCAACTGAGAATCTTGTTGGTTGTGGAGCCTGATTATCTTCCTGATTCAGAGGTCATTGCTTTCAGCCGTGTTTATACCCCATGAAGTATTTACACCCCAGAAGTATGTACACTCTTCCACGTAGGGGAGTGCAGAGGGGGGGTTAGGGTTCATTAAAAGTATATTGTAATTTCATTGTAAATCTGGACCGTTCATTATAAGGTCGTAGATCTAACGGTAGAGATTATGTTAGGGTTTTTTGCCCTAGAAGGAAACCCTCTTTTATGAGGGAAATGTATTGCGGCTATGGAGGATGGTGAATATTGTATTCTAAAAGAGGAGACTGTGAGAGAAAGAAGAGGAAGTTACAGCGAGTTTTGCTGTAGGTTGTATCCCTTCATTTGTTGGATAATAATAAAGGAAGGACCTGGAAATTTCTCTGGTGGACGTAGCCCACACTGGATGAACCACGTAAATCTGTGTCTCTCTTGTATTGTGTGTCTTCTGTGTTTTGTTTCTACATTTGTTTTATTTTATTGCTCCGCGGTCCTATTTTTCTAACAATTGGTATCAGAGCGTAAGATAGCTCGCAGGAAAAGAGGGTTCTTGGTTCGAGTGGGAGCAATGTCGGAAGATGGAAAGTTTAGGGTCGAGAAATTTAACGGCCAAAACTACCAGTTATGGAAGATGCAGATGGAAGACTATTTATATTAGAAGGATCTATTCCT
>ML819562.1:0-26736 GCA_009831015.1 Picea engelmannii
AAATTCACTACTTCAAGCAAATCTATAAGCTCATGAACTCATTATTAAAAATCCTAATTCAAATTCACTTTGTGCAAACTTCTAATTCTTGATCAATGTCAACTAGAAATTACAATTCAAATTCATAAGTGAGATTTCATGATCTAAACTGAACTAATTCTATCATTAAAAATCATGTTTAGAAATTAACCAAAATTCTTTTAGAAACCATAATCCAAAATATATTTCTATCCCATCATGCTAAAGCAAAATCAATAAACAAAATAGACCTAAAAAGAATAATTAAAATGGCAATTAAATCTATCTCAATTAGAGATATCAAAACTTGAAAAGACTAATCTGTCAAAGCTTGCAAATAAACCAATATTAAACTAATACTCTATCTACACTAATGCTCTGTCTAAGTTAGTGCTCTGTCTAAACTAATGCTCTATCTCAATTACCAGAACCAAAGTAATTAATCAAGACTTCAATAAAACTATCTAAATTAGTATCCTGCAAGATGATTTATAGCTAAGAAGGAAAATGACACAATACTACAATTAACCAGCTCCTACAACATGTAAACAACACATAACCATGGACGTCTCTATATGATCCACACAATTTAATCAAGCAATCTGCAATTAAGGAAAACAAATTAGATTAACAAGTTATAATTGGCATATACACAACAAATAAAATTGAGAAATACATGCAACAAAGAAACAATTGCGAATTCTAAATAAGCAACAAGATGAACAAAAAATATATGTTGATATACATAGTCACCCAGACCACTGGTGGGCCCCCCAATAGGTCATGGCTACACTCCAACAAGAAAACACAGGTGCTAAATCAACACAATATTGTCATTAATCATAAAAACATAGTTTGAAACAAAATTGCAAATAATGTTTGTATTAAACAATAAAATTCTTCTCTCAGTTGTGCCATAGGTAGTGGTATTTATAGATAATTACAGCTTGAGAGGTCGACCACTGGAAGGGTCGACCTCCTCTAAAAACAACAAACTCATTAAATGAGTTCTAACAATAACATCTTTTAGAAATTTTGTGAGCCACTCAATGATCACTACAACTGCCCAATCTGAGGTGTGTCGAGCTCTGTAGTTGGAGGCCATGAGGGGGCACAAAACCCATATAATTGATTCATCAACCAAAGGCCACCAATGTACCAACCGCCATTTCCAATGCACTCTGAGTGCCAGATGAAGGGTCGGATCGTGTGCCAGATCAAGTGTTGATCAAAGTGCCAGACGAGGTACCAGATGGAGGATCAGACTGCGATTTCTCCCTATTGCAAGCAAACCATACATTAGATCTTCATAAACATCAAACTGAGATGAATTAATCACAAAACCATTACAAAAACATCAATTATGCATACCTGATGCGAATTCATGGTGAATTGATATATAAACCTTTGAGAATCCTTCAAAATGGCTAATATCAAGCATAGCATATGTAATATCGATGCAAAAAGGATTTTATCATCACAATAAAACAATCAAAACATGGACCCAACAATAACAATGATACACAATGATCCACTATCAACATGTTCCATAACCATTGTCTTGATTCCTCCATCCCTAAGCTATGTGCATATGGTGTTGTTTCCTTTTCCTTGCTTTGAAAACTACACTTTTCCTCTTTTCATTTGAGCTTGATGTTTTCAAACCATGAATGGAAGTGTACAACATAAATCATATCATCCATGATCTTAGAGGCTTTCCATTTTATGGTTCCTTTGGTCCAAATATCTTTTCTTCCCTCTTATTAAAATATGCAATAATAAACAATAGAGAACTCATTAAACACTTGTGAAGATGCTTTGAAAAAGTGACAAATTTCTCATACAATTAGTAATTTGAACTTCTTCAGAATCTGCAAAATGGAAGTGATGAAATATGTTTGGTTGAGTGATTGAAATTATAAGCGATTATGTCTAGAATTATTCCTCATGAAACAAAATCCTTTAAAACCAATGCAAACAAACCATTCTACAAAATAGTTTTCAACCCTTTATATAATCTACACATAATGCAGACATGTTATCAATTTTTCAAGAAGAAACATACAGAGAGAATGATTACAATTTTGTGAAATTTTATATATAATTCAAGCCAAATGGTGGGGATAAAGCCAAATGGTATTGTTCATGTGAACATTTTTTTTCCATTCTTTATTTTTCATTTCATAAATGATAAAATGAAGAAAAAACCATCATTCTTGTAAACTTCTTACTCCACCCTTAGCTTCATGGTTTCATGAAGTAGAAGTAAAACAATCTTGCAATGTCATTCTTCTTAAACTCCTTAAAAATATACAATGTGAACAATGAAATGAATAAACTCCATAAAAATATACAATATAAACAATGAAATGAAAAACATAACATATCAATGCTTTTCAAGAAACTTTTACTACAATGAAATGGAAAACATAACATATCAATGTTTTTCAAGAAACTTTTACTACAACAATTCTCAAACAAAGGTAAGTTTTCATCAACATGGATTTATAAGAGTGGAAAAAGGATGAAAGAATTTCTCTAATAATAATCTTATCCATATAATATTACACTTCAATCATTCAATAACAGATAATGTGAGAAACTGATTTATTTTTTTAAAATGATAAAAATAGCAATGAATTCATAAACAAAATTTTGCACTTAAATTCTCTTTTTATTTATCAAATTAAGTTAAATCCCTTAAAAATGGGCATTGTGTCTTGGTTTCTAAATCTCTAGAAATGCCAAAGATGAAAAGTACATTATTTTCGTATTCAACATGATTAATTCAGTACTGAGCAAGATTCTAGCATTCAAACACTAGTCAAATCAAATTTTTATTCCAAATTCAACGTTGTTCAATTTTTTTTTAATATAGCTTATCAAACCAAATCGCTAATGAGAAGAGGCAAAAATATACTTTGAGATGCGAAATTTACCTCTTGAAGGCAATTTCCAACTTTGAGAGTCCAAATCAGTGGCCTTGGAGACTATTGCATATGATTAGTAAGTCCAAGTGAAAAAAATATATAAAAAAACTTAAATGTTTAATAATAATAATATATAAAAAAAAACTATACAGGATTCCTTTACATTTGAAATTCCCTCAATATAAATAAATTTAGAAGAGGGCCTTGTGCCTTTTCAACGAATGGTTTTGCCTTTGTGTTTTTTTAAATATTAATTATATTTGGTCTTTTTTTTATTATTTATATTTACTTTTGTTATATATTTATATCATGACTTATTATTTATCTATTTTTATCTTTATTTATTTATATAACAAAGACCTATTTGCCTTTTAGGTCATTTATCTCTTTTTTTTTCAACTTAATTTGACAAAAAAACAAAATTTTATTTTGTTTTTGATTGAGAAATGAAAATTACACACATATTAAGATGGGAGAGTAAATAATTGAACTTTAAGGCCTGTTGGCTCTTATACTCAACAATTTTCCCTTATGAGAAAAATCATTGGCTTAGGAGACTAGTAAGCCTCCTGAATAAGTGATTTCACTCAATAATCGGAAAAAATGCATTCACGACCAAGCAAAATATTGGAAAGGGTATTAAAGGTATGTTTTTTATTGATTAATACTAAACAAAATATTTACTCAACTGAGATATTCAATATCCAATGTTGCTCATTGATTTCAATGCTTATCTGGTTCATCAATGGTCATCATGAGTGATTAGGGCTCTAGTGGTTTCATAGCTCTATGATTCAAAAAAATATTCAAAACACAATTGTTGTAATATCACAAGCATCACCAAGCTTCATGAAAAATAATGAGATTAAGAACAACCTTAAAGGAACAACCTCACATAAACCTCAACACACCATTAAAAATTTATTAAATTGAGTACAGGTGAGATCCCTTGGTTTTCATCTTTTGTCAACCTATAATACTTCTGTCTAACATTGGATTTATGTGAAATGGATCACCATATAATTTTTCATGTATTTTGGTGCTTTATAAGATGCAAAAATAAATAAATCTATTAAAATGTGGTACTATTTTGAGGGAAAGTCTTCTTTTGGTGATTTGGGGTCTATAAACTTCTAGAGCACATTTGGGGAATTAAACAACTATTTTTAAGGTCAAATTTTTGTGGGCATAGTCTACAATTGTTTGACATTGTTATACATGTTGAGATCTATTGAATAGCATGAATATCACCTCAATCGCATTTTGTATGAGGAAATTGTGTCTCTTACAAGTTGACCTATGATTTTGACCTTCTTATCAGGGATGAGAATGTCAAAATTCAAAGGTTCCCGAATGGACTACCATCCTTCTACAAGGATAAAATCCAGTTTGATGAGATCAATAATTTAGAAGAATCCATAAGAAAAGATAAATATTTATATGAGAAGAAAAAGGAAGGCCAACTTTCCAAAAGATCTAGGATGACAACAAGAGAGACAAGATGGATCAAAGGAAGAAAGGATTCAAGCCACATTTCATAAGGAATAATTCTCACATACATCAACAAGGGAAACCATTTATCGGAGGTCGACGTTTCAAGTCCATAACAAGACCCATCATCAGGACATCTAAGCCTGGGTAAAGACAAACTTGAAGAGTGTAGATAAATAGTGAACTTAAGGGAGGTGGAGAAGTATGAAGTCTAGGGTCGGCTCTAAAAATATCGAAGTGTTTTAATGTAAAGAGATTAGGGTTTTAATAAATTATTAATTAAATTGTAAGGTTTGTAATTGGTTTAATACAATTTTAATAAAGATTTATAATGTCAAACTTAGAGCAAATTTTAATTAATGTAATGATAATTAATTGATTATTAATAGTGTTAATTTATTAATTTTATTAATTTTATTAATGTGATAATTATTAATTGTTATTAATGTAATGATAAGAATAACTATTTATCTACGCTCTTCAGGTTTATCTTTGCCCAGGCTTAGATGTCCTGATGATGGGCCCTGATATGGACTCAAAATGTCGACCTTCGATAATCAATATTGTGGATCCTCTTAATCCTCCAAACAATCCCTCCCACAAAAATCTTGTTGTTCAGAAGGGAAACCATCTTAAGGTGATCAAAAAATGATAAAGTCCTGGGGAAAGAGGCCAAGACAACACACCATAAAGTGTTGGGGATGTGAAGGAGATCACATGTATAAAGATTTTCCTCATCGAGGAGATAAAATGAAGACTATGCATAACAACAAGCAAGAGGAGACAATAAAGGGAGTGAGCAGAAGAATGGCAAGGATCTATATAGCCTTGGAAAATAGATAAGAAAACTATAAATCCCATATAATTGAAGTGGAAGGTAAGATTGATAATCATCTCATATATATTTTGATTGATTCTGGAGCTAATCATAGCTATATATATCCAAATATAGTTGAAAGATTTAAATTGAAGAAATGTAAGCTTGAAAAATATTGATTAGTTTAGCTAGATATTGGAACCAAGAGAAGAATTAATGAGATTGTTAAAGAATTCCCTATAAACATGAATGGAATTAACATTAAGGAAGATTTGAACATCATATATCATCGTTGGTATGGATTGGATAGAAAAGCATCGTGTTGTATTAGATTGTTATAACAAGGCTTTCATGTGTCTTGATGAGGAAGGAAATTCAAGGATAGTGCAAGGTATTCCAAGGCCTATATTTTTCCGAGATATTTCAGCATTGCAGCTAAAAAGAAGTTTTAGAAAAAGGTGTTAGATATATGCAACTCATATGGAAGAGCCAATGAAGGATAAGGAACCAAGTCTTGAATACTATCTGTTGTAAACAATGGTATGATATTGTCATTGATTTCAACAGGGTGTAGAAGAATCCAGTACAAACCCAAAGCTTAGAAGAGATGATGCACATGAGTCGTTCATTCTTATCTCAGGATAATCCAAGATTGTTAGATTGAGGTGAAGTCAGAGGTTGGGAAGGATTAAATCTAAACCATCAGATCTGAAGTAAGAGCTTTGTATGATCTCACCAATCATTAGATCAAGGAGGGACTTTGGATGAATTCTCAACCATTTAATCGATTTTAGTGAAAGGACAGTGTAAGCCACAACATACCGGAGTCTCAGATTAAAATAACTCATGTAGATCATTGATCTAATATAATATCGGGAGCAACATGAGCTGTTGGATCAAGTGGTCAACTCCGGGGTTGACCACTGGACCAGTGAAAAGTAGTCTAGAATAAGGGAATTTACCTGAAGGCCGAAGCCCCGAAGTCACAAACTCTGGTCAACTCCAACGCTAACCACTCTAGTAAAAAGGAGTCTAGAACATGTGAATTTACTCGAAGGTCGAAGCCCCGAAGTCACGAACCCTCGTCGACCGTCGGATCAGAAATCCCATCCACTGTTCATCTATTCAGAGCGCACCAAGGAATAAGGTGGTCATCTCCGTCCTTGACCTACTCTGACGATAAAAAAATAAGATAAACCAATAACTCCCGATCCTCGGAGTTCCGGAATAAACAAAGGCCATAGGATCAAGACAAGTTGAAAATCTATGATGGTAGATCTATTCGGCACTTCGAAAATAATCGAAGGATAATACAAAAGTGTCAAAACTCCCGAAGCCACAAAGTATCGAAGTCATGAAGTAAGACATGTGGAAAAAGATGAATATGACATGTGGCCCAATCAAATGGTGACAAGTGTCAAGGTCAATATGGCACATAAGGACTGTAAAAGTCATAAATCAAGGTGATGTAAGCCACTGAGCTAGTGCCACATCAACATGAGTTACGTCAGCAAACAACGTCACTCTAGGAGTACATCCTTCAGGGATATCCAGCTTCTTCTACCAGCTAAAATACTTGAAGCGTCAAAGGCCAAAGTTAATGCTGGTCATTGATCTAAAATACTTAGGAATGTTTTTTGACCGTCTGATTTATTAGTGAATACAGTATACACACTTCATAGAAATCTACTTTGGAAGAATTGGAAGACTGGAAAGGTCTAGGTCCCAAAATGACAAAGTCCCAAAGTAAATGAGAATCCTCCATCTCAAACGTGCAAATAAAACATGATTGTCAATCTTGATAAGTGATTAAGCACTCTTTTGGCCTAGCTCTTAGTCACCACCTATGCTCATATGAAATAGAGGTCCTAAAAGTGCGTCTATGTGAATTTTAACATACAAAGGAAGAATTTATACTGTCAGGAAGAAACTTTGAACCAGACAATATTTGGATTCTGTCCTGATTGATATTAAGTGATCACATACATTTGATGAATTGGAAAGCTAATAGAAAAGCTCAAATAATATATATTGGAGAACTAGGAATGCAACAGAAGCTTAAGAATAAAATAAAAAGGGCATGGGATCAAGTTAAAATAAATTGATCCATACCCGTGATTGATTTATGAAAATCCCTCTTACTAAATTGAAAAAGCTTTTACGTTAATGTGTGAATAATAATAGAGGGAGGTATTAATTCTAAATTGAAAGTCGAATGTGATTACTGTTAATTTAAATGAAGAGGTGCAATGGTCCAAATAAGGGACAAAATGCTTTAATGCTCACATTAGTTGGAAGACTATATAGGCAGGAAGAACGGTGAAGAAAAAGTGTCTCTGCAATCCAGATCAAGACCAAAAGTAGAAGAAGATTCCAAAGAAGAAGAACTGATGATACTTATGCACTGAGGGTGGAAGGGAGGAGCAAGGAAGGATTCACATCCTTTACTAAGTAAAGTGTGAATAAAAGGGAGTTGGTGCTTCCTAGGTTTGGTGCCCTAAATATAAGGGATTTGATGCTTCCTAGGGTTGGTGCCCTAAATATAAGGGAGTTGGTGCTTCCTAGGGTTGGTGCCCTAAAGATAAGGGAGTTGGTGCTTCCTAGGGTTGGTGCCATGAAGAAGGGGATTTTTGTCTCCTAGAGTTGGTTCTCTAAAAGGATTGGTGTCCTTCATTATCTCAGATTATTCTCTATAAAAACTTGTAAATTCTTATTAATTATATTTATATAATTGATTTTATATACAATTCCATTGTTGATCTTTAAGGTGATTAATAAAATAACAAAGTAATTACTAATTTTTTTTAAATAGGTAATATTGATTCACCCCCCTCTCAATATTTCCAACAATTGGTATCAAAGTCAATGCCTTCAGCACAATCTAATAACTAGAAGGTAGATCTTGAAATGGATCAACAAGAAGGAACGTTTTCCAACAAAGCACCATTGTTTAATGGAAGTGGTTATGCTCTCTGGAAAATAAGGATGAAAAGCTACCTGTTGGCTCTTGGTTTTGATGTCTGGAAATCTGTTCTAGATGGTTACACTGCACTAGCTACTCCACCCACAGATACTGTAGGAAATAATATTTGCAATGACAACTCAATAGTTGTTAATACCATTCTAGGAGGATTGAAAAAATCCATATGTGTCAAGGTAATGCATTGTAATTCAGCTAAGTAAATATGGGACAAATTGGAGGTTGTATATGAAGGCAATAACAAAGTCAAGGAAGCCAAAATACAAACCAATAGAGCTCAGTTTGAAAATTTGAAAATGAAAGAAGAAGAGAACATTGCTAAATACTTTCATATGGTGGATGAGGTAGTTAATTCAATCAGAGCAGGAGGAGAAGACCTTACCGATAAACCTATTGTACAAAATATCTTAAGGTCATTACCTATGAGATATGATGCCAAGATCTCCAGAATTGAAGATAGTCCAGAACTTGACAAAATCACAGTAGATCAACTTCATGAAATTTTTATAGCATATGAGATGAGAACAGAGAACGAAAAACCATCAAAACGAGAATCAACCTTTAAAGAATCTAGAAAAAAGATGAAGTAGGAGAAAAATGCCAATGATGAGATATTATATATATTTGATGAAGAAATTGCCAACTTCATGAAAAAAAATCAAGAAAGGGACTAAGAAATACACAGGAAAGATTTCCCTAATATGTTTCAACTGTGGAAAAATTGGACACTTTTCCAATAAATGTCCCTATCCTAAGCAGGAGGAAAGTGATGATGAAAGAACCTTAAAAAATTAGAAGAAAAGTAATACCAAAGATAAGAAGAAGTTCCACAAGAAGAAGAAAATGTTCTTTACCCAAGAGACAATAGCTAATCTAAAGAAAGTAAAGAAGAGGAGCCAGAGCTTCTATTTATGGGATTAAAATCTCAAGATGATAATCATTCAGAAGATGAAGAAGAAGCGAAGCTCGAGGAAGAATTAAGTCATGCAATTGAAGAACCAAGAAAATATAAAAATCAAAACAAACTACTAAGGGAACAACTTCTAGAGATTGAAGAAACTACTAAATCAAGAGAAAAGGAAGTTTCTAAAACCCTTAGTGAGTCAGAACAATTGATTATGAAATTGAAAACTCATCTCCAAGAAACTAAAATAAAAGAAAAAATATTGAATAAAGAACTCAATGAAAAACAACAAATATGTAAGGTATTGGAAGATGAAATAGTTCAACTAAAAGGGAAATTAGAAAAGGACGATATTAAGTCTAAGTTTGAAAACAACTCAAAAATCCTAAATAACATTCTTAGAAGTCAAATATCATCAAATGATAAAATATGACTAGGATATGATCCTTCTACAGAACAATTAAATGGAAAAATCATCTATGCAGATGTTCTTAAAAACCCCATAAGAAGAAAATAAAACAAGACAAGAACAAGACCATTGAAAACCATCCCAAATGAATAGAAATATACACTTCCTACTAAAGAAGAATATCACCAGAAGAATAGAATTATTAGAAGGAATCCCTCTAATAAAAATCAATATATCTTTCTTGGTTATTTCTATTCCTGCAAAAAAATTGGACATAAAGAAATACATTGTAAATCTTATAGAAAGTACAAACCAAGAAATGTCCAAAGATATGAAAATAATAAGGATAATGCAGAAAGAAGAAATTATAACTCCTTCTCTCCCTTACAAGACTACAATATTGAATGTTACAAATGCAACTACTATGGTCATAAAGCTAGTGAATGTAGATTTTCAAAATATGACAAAAAGATAAATATTCCCAATTATCAAAAAGTATGGAGGAAAAATAAAACAGAGTGCAATGTATCCCTATATGAAAGAAACTAAGGATTTTGGTGGTATAGAGACAGTGGATGTTCCAAACACATGACTAGAGATCAAAGAAAATTTGTCAAGTTAAACAAGAAAGTAAAAGGAAAAGTAACCTTTGAAGATAATATGTCAGCCAAAATAATGGGAAAAGGCACTATCAGTTTAGGAAATAAAAAAACCAAAGCAGAAGATGTACTTCTGGTAGAAAATATCAAACCTAATCTCCTAAGTGTAAGTCAGGCATGTGATCAGGGTCACATACTCACCTTTGATTCTCAGAAATGTGAGATTAGAAAAAAGGACAATGGAAAGCTGGTAGTAGTTGCACCAAGAACATCTAGTAATGTCTACATCCTTAATAAAGATGAAGGAGAAAAATGTTGTTTAAGCCAAGTAGATGAAATATGGCTATGGCATAGAAGGTTGGAACATTTAATATTTGAAAACTTGATCAAAGACAATCAGAAGGAAGCAGTAAGGGATCTACCAAAAGTTATTAAGCATTTAGATTCTATTTGTAAACATTGTCAAATAAGGAAGCAAACGAGAGTTAGGTTCAAAACAAAAGAGAATTCCACAACAAAACCTTTAGAGATTATTCAAATAGATCTATGTGGGCCTACCAGAACTAAAATTACTTATGGTGAACATTATTTTATGTTGATTGTTAATGATTACACTAGATTGACCTAGGTATACTTTCTAAAAGAAAAATTAGAAGCCTTTGAGAAGTTTAAAACATACAAAGCCCTTGTAGAGAATGGAACCGATATTAAAATTAAATGTTTGAGATCAGAAAATGGAGGAAAATTCACCTCTAAAGAGTTCATTCACTTATGTGAAAAACATGGTATCAAAAGACAATTTTCAGCTCCTAGGACTCCTCAACAAAATGGAGTAGTAGAAAGGAAAAACAAAATAGTTCAAGAAGCTGCAAGGACCATGCTAAATGAAGCCAAACTTCCAGATAAATTCTAGAGAGATACAATCTACACAACAGTTCACATACTTAATCAAGCTCAGTTGGGACCCAACCATGACAAAACTCCTTATGAACTATGGTTCGACATGCTAGCTTCTGTAAAACACTTAATATTTTTTGGAAGTAAATGTTACATTAATAATGATGAGGATAATTTAGGAAATTTTGATCCAAGATATGATGAAGGGATATTTTTAGGGTATTCACCTAATAAGAAAGAATACATATGTTATAATCTTAGAATACTAAATATAGTGGAAAGCGCCAATGTAAATATAGATGATCTAAAAAAAGCATATCCCAAGACATATCAAAAATTGATAAAAATTCTCAGCAAGATGATGATGATAATGAAACTCAAGAAAACAAACCATATATTGATGAATACTACAATTAATAAACACCCTTTCCTAAAGCTCCATAAAAAAGAGTTCAAAAGAATCATCCTGAAAGTCGGATTATTGGAGATAAAAATGCAAGAGTGGAAAAAATAAGGAGACTCACATTTGACTCATAACAAGCAATGTTATCCCTGATAGAAATTAAGTCATTTAAAGAATCCAACAAAAGTAAATATTGGATAAAAGAAATGAATGAAGAATTAGACCAAATAGTGAAGAACAAGACTTGGGAACTAGTTCAAGACCCAATGAGAAGAATGTGGTGGGAACCAAGTGGATATTCAAGAACAAACAAAATGAAAATAGGGGGATTATCAAGAACAAATCAAGATTAGTTTGCAAAGGATATTCCCAAGTGGAAGGTATTTATTTTGAAGAGACCTTTGCTCCAGTAGCAAAACTTGAGGCCATTAGAATGTTCATAGCATTTGCATGCTTAAAAAATTTCAAAATATATCAAATGGATGTTAGGTTAGCATTCCTTAATGGAACACTAGAAGAAAAATTCTATGTTGACCAACTCGAAGGATTTATGTTAATAGAAAATAAGGAATATTTGAGAAAACTAAAAACGGCCCTATATGGTCTTAAAAAATCCCCCAAAGCATGGCTCTCAAATCTTGATCAATACCTGCAAAAACAAGGATATAAGAAACGAACTACTAACAATAACTTATACATCAAAATTGAGAATCAGAACATGATTTTCATGGTGGTATATGCAAATGACTTTATATTTGGAAGTAATCTTACTATACTAAGAAGAAAGTTTGCAACCAGAATGCAAGAAGAATTTCAAATGTCTATGCTGGGAGAACTGTCCTTCTTCTTAGGTTTACAAGTAACTCAAACAGAAAAGGGAATATTCATTTCCCAAGACAAATATATCAATGAAATGCTAAAGAAATTCCAAATGGAAGACAGTAAACCAATGAGTACTCCCACGATCACTGGATATAAACTAAGCCTATAATATGGCTCACCAAAAGTAGAGCAAATTATGTACAGATCAATGGTTGGAAGTCTTCTCTATTCAATAGTAACAAGACCTGACATCATGCAGGTTGTAGGACTCGTAGGGAGGTTTCAATCTACACCTAAAGAACTCACTTAAAAGAAGTAAAGATAATATTAATATATCTTAAAGGCACCTTAGAACTTGGATTATGGTATCCAAAATATAAAGACTTCAATATAACTACATACACTAATGCATATTGGGCCGGTAGTATAGATGATAGGAAAATCACCAGGGGAGGAGAATTCTTTTTAGGAAAGTGTTTGGTAGCATGGCTAAGTAAGAAACAAACATCCACATCACTTTCCACAACAGAGGAAAAATAAATTTATGTTGCATCCTGTTGCACATAGGTTCTTTGGATGAAGCAAACATTAGAAGATTTACAAATAAGATATGATGATCCCATTACTATTAATTGTGATAAAACTAGTGCCATAAGTATCTCTAAAAATCCAATAATGCATTCTAAAACCAAACACATTCCAAATAAATACCATTTCCTAAAAGATCTAGTTACTCAAAAGGTGGTTAAAATAGTGTATGTGGACACCAAAGAATAAAACGATAAAAATCATATCAGAAGAAAAGGGGCACATGGTCAGGGGGAGCATTTTCACGAGGGGAGCGAAGAAAGATCCCCTCTACCATTGTTGTCAAAGGGGGAGGAAATTGATAAGCAACATAAATAAAAATATTTCAAATAAAAGGTTGCCATCAATGCTAAAGGGTGAGAATGTTGGACACAATGGTACGATATTGTCATTGATGTCAATAGGGTGCAGACGAATCTAGTACAAACTCAAAGATCAAAAGGAATAACATTAATCAAAGATTAGAATAGATGACCCACATGAGTCGTTCATTATTATCTCGGGACAATTCAAGATCGTTAGATTGAGGCGAAGTCAAAGGTTGGGAAGGATTAAATATCAACTGTCAGATCTGAAGCGGTATATTCGTATGATCTCGCTAGTCGTTAGATCAAGGAGGGACTTTCGATGAATTCTCGACCATCTGATCGAGTTTAGTGGAAGGATAGTGTAAGCCACAATATCATGAAGTCTAAGATTAAAATAACTCATGCAGACCGTTGATATAATATCTTCTCGGGAGCAACACGAGTTGTTGGATTAGGTGGTCAACTTCGGCACTGACTACTCCGACGAAAAAAGATTCTAGAACAGGAGAATTTACCCGAAGGCCAAAATCAGAAGCAGAGTACAAATAAGAATAACTGATGATACTTATGCAGTGAGGGTGGAAGGGAGGAGAAAGGAATAATTCACATCATTTACTAAGTAAAGTTTGAATACAAGGGAGTTGGTGCTTCCTAGGGTTGGTGCCCTAAATACAAGGGAGATGGTGCTTCCTAGGATTGGTTCCCTAAAGACAAGGGAGTTGGTGCTTCCTGGGGTTGGTTCCCTAAATATAAGGGAGTTGGTGCCCTGAAAAATGGGATTTGTGTCTCCTAGAGTTGGTGCTCTAAAAAGGATTGGTGTCCTTCACTATCTCAGATTATTCTCTATAAAAACTTGTAAATTCTTGTTAATTATATTTATATAATTGATTTTATATACAAGTCCATTGTTGATCTTTGTGGTTATTAATAAAATAATAAAGTAATTACTAATTGTTTAAAATGAGGTAATATTGATTCACCCCCCCCTCTCAGTATTTCCAACACTATCTAGTCTTGAAAGAATATGAAGATGTGTTTGAGGAGTTGCAAGGTTTGTTGTCAAAGAGGGATATATATTTCTCTATTGAATTAATTCATGGATCTTTCCCAGTGTCCAAAAATCCCTATAGATTGAGCACACCAGAGCTAAAAGATTTGCAAATGCAACTAGAAGAGTTGTTGAAGAAAGAGTGCATACGCCCAAGTGTTTCTCCTTGGGGTTCCCTAGCTCTTTTTGTCAAGAAAAAATACGAGACATTGAGGTTATGTATTGAATTTAGACAACTGAACAAGGTTACAATCAAGAATAAATATCCTTTTCCAAGGATTGATTATATTTTTTATCATCTTAAAGAAGCAAATATATTCTCCAAAATTGACTTGAGGTCAGGATATCATCAAGTGAGAATCAAAGAAGGAGACATTATCAAAAAAACCTTTAGTACAAGGTATGTACACTATGAATTTGCAATGGTTCCTTTTGGGTTGACAAATGCACCCGCTATATTTATGTGTTTGATGAATGGGATGTTCAGAGATTTCCTGGACATGTTTGTCATTGTATTCTTGGATGATATTCTTATATTTTCCAAGATAAAGGAGGAGCATGACAAACACTTGAGTATGGTGCTACAAGTGTTGAGAGATCACCAATTGTATGCCAAATTGACTAAATGCACCTTCTATCAAAAGCAAATCCATTATTTGGGTCACATTGTTTCATAAAATGGCATAGTAGTGGATCGAGAAAATATTGAAGCAATCAAGAGTTGGCCAACACCAACAAACATTTCATAGGTTAGATCATTTATGGGTTTAGATAGTTACTACAGGATATTCATTGTGGGATTCTCCAGGATTTCACACCCAATAACGTATTTGAAAAAAAAGGAGTAAAATTTGAATGGAGTGCCAAGTGTGAAGAAATGTTTTAGTGTTTAAAATATTTACTAACTATTGCACCTATTTTGAAGGTTGCAGATTTAGATGAGGATTTTTTTGTGTGCATAGATGCATGCAAGGAAGGGCTTGGTGGAGTCCTTATGCAAAATGGACATGTAATTTGTTATGAGTCCAAAAAATTGAAGGAGCATGAAATAAATTACACCACACATGACTTAGAGTTGGTATCCATAGTACATGCTTTAAGGATGTGGAGGCATTACCTTATGGGTAGAAAATTTGAATTGAGCATAGACCATAATGGTTTGAAATATTTGTTTGAACAACCAACAATAAATGCTAGAAAAACTAGATGGTTGGAATTTTTGAGTGAATATGACTTTGGAATCAAGCACATAAAGGGAAAATAGAACAAGGTGTTTTATGCACTTAGTATAAGGGTGTACAAAATGCATGCTACAATGGTTAGTATGTATAGAACAAATTTAAAAGATAGAATTCTAGAGGTTGTAACAACAAACCAAAATTATGTGCAAGTCAAAGAAATCCTACATTAGAATGATGTACAACAAAAATATAAGGATTAAAAGCTAGAAAAGGATGGAATCCTCTTATTCCAGAACAAATTTTATGTTCCCAGTTCTCAAGAATTGAGAAAATATGTTTTAAAGGAGATGCATAATGTGTTATATACTAGGCATCCAGGATATGAGAAAACCATTAAATTTGTAAGAGGCCAATATTTTTGTCCTGGTATGAAGAGTGATGTCACTGTTTATTTAGCTAGATGCATGGAATGTCAAAATATAAGGATGAGAATAGACATCCAACGAGATTGTTGCACCCATTTCCAATTCCTAAATGGAAATGGGAAGTTGTTACTATCGATTTTATTACCAAATTGCCATGGAAAACAAGGCAACATGATTCCATCATGGTAGTAGGGGACACAATTACAAAGGCTACACATTTAATTCCTGTTAAATTAACTCATAGGGAAACACACAAATTTATATGTGTTATGTGTTGTGTTTATTGCATATTTACCTTCTATTAGTAGTTATATGATGAATGGATGAATGAGAAATTATGATATATCTATTGTCTGTTAGATTAGTTAGAGTGCATGCATAAAATTAGCATATGAATGAATCTTAAGAAAAAGAGAGAAAACAACAAGATACAATCCTAAGAAGAGGAAAGGAAATCCAATATCCCCACTCTATCCCATATTGCAAGCATCTGAGCATTGCAGTCACCCATGGAACTATCTAGGGTGAGACTGCATAGTACATCCTGTGTGTTGTGCTTCTTGCTGGTTTACCAGGAGGGCTGATAGTTTTAGAGGGTTTTTTTGGAAACTTGTTCATATATGAACCTAGGTCAGCCCAAGAGTAGGAAGAGAGTAATAATTACCAAAAAATGGTTATGTTTCCAGCTGGAACTGCATGGGATTGAGTGACTGGGATCCATGAAAGAATCACGAAGAGAATGAAGGTATAAAAAGGAATGTTCAAACCATGGAACCCAACGAAGGCAGAAATCAAAAGATGGTTGAAAATGAAGGATCTTGAATTTGCGCAAAAATATAACAAAAACCCTAAGTTAACACCGCAAAAATATCTGGACAAGTATGTGTTTAATTACCTGCATGAGGTCTTTTTCTATGATTTATCGCATGTGTTACAGGAGTGGATATTGAGGTTGAAAGACAACCACCCTAAAAATAGAATTAGACAACTCGAGTGTAATCCTATGGAGATCGCGCAGTTACAAAAGGCTAACAACAAATTTATGTGCGCAATAGATTTATGGTTAGACATTATTGTTGCAGTGTTTATCACATAATTTGAAGTAGATACTCTAGAGGTAGGTATATCAGATCAATGTATACTTCAATCAAGATTTTACTGTATAACAACGGTGTGATGACTATGGAAGAAGACAACTAAACTTCCCTGCATGCATGGGGGAAGGGGGGAAGCACTGAAAAAAGGTGGAGAAATGGAGGAAAAGATGGATAAGGGAAATAGGGAGGAGGCCATGGACCCAACCATGATGGAGGAAGATCAGATCAAACAGATCATGGCAACAACTGGAAAGATGCGCAGTGGAGAACCCTACCAATACAAGATAAATAATAAGAAGAGAACCATAACTAAGAGAGGGCTTGGAAAGTGATGAAGAAGAGGTAGAGGATCTTAGTGATGTGGAGAAAATTGAGAAAATCCTTCGTATGAAATATGAAAGGAAGACAGGCGGTCCAAGGGAAGGATCCGAAGGCAGAAGCCCCATCCATGTTAGTGTTAGTGTGGAACCCATAACCCCATGTATGAATAATACACCAGAAAGAACACCACCATTTAGAGAACTAGATTTTAGTGGAAGAAATATAACAGGAAGTACATCTAAACAAGGAGCAAGAATTGGAGGAGCCAGTTCAAGAAGAAGTAGTCAAATATCTACAATGTGCGGATGTAGTAGTTCATCATATTTCAAGATGGAAGGACATGATCCCACCATTAGGTTACCATAATTTCAGGGAGAGGCATCTGAGGACCCCGAAAATAATTTGTTCATATGTGAGAATATATGGGAAGCAACGTTGATCACAGATGAGGACACAAAACTTGTGCAACTATCTATCATGTTAAGAGACCACGCAATGGATTGGTACATGAGATTAGTTGTCAACAGTCCACCAGGAACAACAAGGACAATTGCATATGTGAAGAAGTTGTTGATAAATGAATTTCAGATGCCTAGCTCAGAAGATCAGTACATGAACTAGATGATTGAAATTAGGCAGAAACTAGGTGAGTATGTTTGGGAGATCGATAAGAGATTCAAATGGTTGAAGGGTGAATTAAAATATGTCATGATTAACATGCAGCATAGACATCTCTTTGTGAATTCACTACTACCACATCTGAAATACCCTTTGAGGTAGAAGAAGTTTCAAACTCAAGAAAAGGCTCTGCAAGAATCCTTACAACTGGAAGAGAAGAAATATCAGAAGATAGATTTAGCAATAGAAGAGATGAAGGAGGATTTGAAGAACCTGACATTTCAACTAAACTAGAATAAGGGAAAAGAGAAAAGAGAAGTTGTTTGTTGTACCACATGCAAGACAGAAGGACACCACAAAAACGAGTGCCCAACTTTCGTGAAGTACATGGAAATAGGGCCACCAAACCCCTTGACAACAGGAGGACCATGGTGCGAGATCTATAAAACACATGGGAATGATCCATATCATTGTCCAATGATGTAGAAGTACCAGACAATACCCAAGAATTCATACTGCAAATTTTGCAAATCAGTGGGTCACAATGATAAAGATTGTAGGACAATGGACTTGATGAGGGAAAGAAATTTAGACACCTATAGGGTGTAGGAAGAAATGAATACAGGGAAATTTGCACCATAATTCACCCAGGTACCACCTCCATATAATAATGTGCAACAACAGTATAACACTGCACAACCTCAGTATAACAACGCACAACCAAAATATAACCCCATGCAGTATAATTGGGTACCTCGGCACAATGCACCGTGAGGAGATCGAGGTGGATATAGAGGTGGAGGATGAGGTAGAGGAGGATTTGGAAGAGGCAGAGGTCCATTAGTATGTCATAACTTCCAATATCCAGGACATTATGCAAGAGAATGTCCACTTCCAACTACGACATGCATGCATTGTTGGGCATCAGACCATGGTACATAGGACTGTCCAAAACTATTGGGGAAGATTCAAGAAAAGAGAAATTAGAACAATCAGAATGTACAGTGGATTTTTGCAGAAGCCAAAGATGATGAGAGGAAAATCAAAATAGTCATGTGCAGAGGAGCTAAGATAGGAGTTGATGCATTAAGATAGGACCCAACACAACACCAATGGGTGAAGAAAAATACTGAAACACAGAAGTAGTTTGATGAGCATACCGAAAAGGAGATATTAAAGGAGGCAAGACAAGAGTTTGTCAAGAAATATGTTCGATCTACATCAACTACGCAGCATAATCAAAATGCACCAATGTACGAGATTCCTTTAGCAATGGATCACACCACTGAAGCACAACTTTTAGTGCAAGTAACTACCATAAAGACTTTTTTGCAATCCTGTGTTAAACTATTGAATGATCCATCATCTATTAAAGTTTTGAAAAATATGTTAGAAATATATAACACAGAGGAAGAGGGGAAGTTAGAAAAAAAAACAGTCGATCACCTCCATACAAGGATGACAAGGAGGGAATTCAGACTGAATGCTAACATTGTAGATTTCAATATGGGGGATATCATATTGGATTTAGGCTCTGAGGTAAATGTGTTACCCAAGAAGACATGGCAGTGTATGGGAGAGCTCACACTAGGCTATTCACTTGTCCAATTGAAGCTAGCAAACCAACACGGAGTTATACCAATTGGAAGGATTAAGGGTGTGATAGTAGATCTGGATGGACTGCACACTAAGGCAGACTTTGAATTTATAGAGATAGTAGATAGTACAACACCTTATCCAACATTGCTTGGCTTGGATTGGGCATTTGATAAATAGGAAATAATGAAATTGAAGACAAGTAAAATGACATTCGAATCAAGATAATACAGAGTCATTGCACGATTAGATGCATCAGAGGGAGAAAGGTTTGTATATCCAACTCACTTAGATCTAGAGGAGATAAACCAACTATACAAAACCATTGCATGAGAAGAATATTATGTTAACCCAACTGCAGATGGGGTACTTAGTTGGAGGAGCATCGCATCGTGTTCTTTTGAATTAGATACATGTTTGGAGAATTGGTAGCAGAGATTACACGAGGTCTCCACAAGAAGGTGTGTAAGAATAGACCGCACAATAATATGGATGGGTACTGAGATAAGAGAACCTCCCAGTTTTCATGAAATAAACAACTTAGAAGAATTCCTAACAAGATACGAAGATGAAGTGTTAGAGAATAATAGGCTCTTAGCCCTGGACAGGGTACTCGCGGAAATACCTACAAGATGGTGGGGTGCACACAAGGAAACAATTAAGGACTGGTACCAATGTAAGAGAATATTGAACATTAGATTTGGCACAGAGAACAAGAGCAATAAGATGTAGAGATATGATGGACAAGGACACCAGTATAAAATTTGGAGAAATGTAGAACACTATAGAGGATGACACCACCAAAGGAATGATCTCATCACTTCATCCACACATTAGAAGGAATTCTAGAAAAATGGTATGTAGACCAGGAATTTCACAGAGGCACTGCAAAATGGAAAACATTACAACATAATTTTATAATAACCTTCTCATTTGAACATGAGAACCCCAACATGGATTCAAAAATGAAGAAGATACGAGGTGTGATATTTATTGATGAAACAAAGGTTGAACTCATGACAGAGTATCAACAATAGAAAATAAAGACAGTGAAAAAACTACTGCCATGATATCATGTGGAAGAAGAAGCACCAGATGAAGATGACCTGCACAATATTCATATTATAGAAATTGAAGTAAAAAGAGAGGTGGAAGTTCCATGTTTGGAATCAGAAGTATTTTATGCACCTATCTAGGTAAATAAAGTCAACATTGGGACAACTGAGAATCCCAAAATGGGCAACATTGGAGACTACTGGGATGAACAAAAAGTAGAAAGAATAATAGATTTATTGCGCGAGTATAGTGACCTATTGCCAACGACCTTTATTGATATGAAAGGCATAGCAGGAGAGTTAGGAGAAATGAATATACCTCTCAAGCTTGAGGCTAGATATGTCAGAAAAAGACCTTATAGACTAAATCCAATATATAAGTAGAAAGTGAAAGAAGGAATCAACATAATGTGGGAAGTTGGTATCATATAACCAATGGAGGAATCTTAATGGATAATCCCTATGGTAGTTCAAGAGAAGAAACAAGGGGGGATAAGGATTTGTGTAGATCTGAGAAAACTGAATGATGCTTGCCTACATGAACCTTTCCCTACACCTTTTACATATGAAGTCCTAGAGAATGTGAGAGGCCAAGAAGAATATTCCTTTACAGATGGATTCTCATGTTACCATCATATCAAGATAGCCCCAAAAGATAGGTACAAGACTATGTTTTCCACAGAATGGGAATCCTACCAGTATACAGTCATGTCATTTGGGCTGAAGAATGCACCAGCCATATTTTCAAGGGTAGAAATAACTGCTTTTAAGTAGTTCATACATCATATTTTAGAAGTGTATCTGGATGATTGGACTATGTATATTATGTTAAAGGACCATGTATAAGTGTTAAGGATAATGTTGAAAAGATGCAGGCAATGTCAAATATCATTAATATCAAGAAGTGCATTTTTGGGACACCATTTGGAATATTATTGGGCCATATAGTGTGCAAAAAAGGATTGCTAGTAGATCCTACTAAGATTGCATTTATTGTCAATTTACCACCACCAAAACCAATGCACCAGTTGAGAGAAACATTGGGACATATAGGATACTACAAAAAAAATTAGAAAAGGGTATGCATAGATTACTGTGCCAATGGAAAAATTGTTAAAAACAGATACTAAATTTCAATGGAATGAGGACTGTCAACAAGGTTTGGTTACCCCAAAAGAGAAGATGGTCACAACACCCATACTAGTATTCCCAGATTGGGAAAATGTTTTTCATGTACATGTAGATGCATCAACTATATCACTTGAAGTAATTATGGCACACCTAGGAGCAGGGGATTTGGACCACCCTATAACATTTGCAAGAAAAAAATTGTCAGAATTAGAGCAGAACTACAATACTACAGAAAGAGAAGGCCTAGATATGGTCTATGCACTTCAGAAGTTCAGACATTACTTAATGGGAAAACACTTTAATATGTTAACAAATCATTCAACCCTCAAATACCTAGTCAAAAAGCGAGTGTTGGGGGGGGAGGATCTGCATATGGCTATTGTTATTTCATGAATTTTATTTTTAATTCATAGTCAAACTAGGGAAGTTGAATGCAGGACTGGATCACCTATCAAGGGTCACTAATGGAGAGAAACCTACCAACTTGGAAGATAAATTCCCTGATGCACAATTATTTTCAGTCCAAGTAGCTGATGAATATTCTGTTGATATCATTAAATATTTGAGCATAGGTATTGCGCCACAAAAATTTAGCACTGTGCAGAAGAAGAATCTGGTATTCATAGCTTTATAATATCAATTTATTGTAGGACACTTATACAAAATGGGCGTAGAAAACATTTTCAGAAGATGTGTACTAGAACATAAAAGGCCTAGGATTTTTGCAAAATCTCATGAGGGATAGTTGGAGGAAATTATGCAGGAAAAGATATCATGCAGAAGGTATTGCGCACAGGAATATGGTGGCCAAAAATTCACAGAGATGCTAAGGAATATTGACAGATATGTGATGTTTGTTAGAGGGTTGGTAAACCTAATATAAGGGATGATATGCCCCTAAGAGCACAAGTAACTCTGTAGGTATTTGAGAAATGGGAAATAGACTTTGTAGGACCAATTAATCCACCAACAAAAAGGTCAGGAGAAAGATATATAATTACTGCGACATAATATTTAACAAGATGGGAAGAAGAAACATAGTCAAAGACTACAGTGCAAGGACAACAACACACTTCCCGTTTGAGCAAGTGATCACCAGATTTGGATGTCCAAAAATATTGATGAGTGACCAAGGTACTCACTTCATCAAAAACATTATCAGGGCTATGAATGAGGATTATGAAGTCTACCATTAGAATATTACACCGTACCATCCGCAATCAAATGGAACAATATAAGAATTCAATAAGATCTTGGAGAATGCTCTGACGAAGATCTGTAATGTCAATAGGGATGCTTAGGATTTAAAATACGAGCAGTATTATGGGCGTACAGGAATACATCTAAGAAGCTGACAGGACATACACCATTCAGGTTGGTGTATGGGAAAGAAGTAGTGGTGCCACTAGAATTCCTAGTACCGACTCTGTGTGAAGAAACAATCACTAATATGATAGAAAGAGGTGCAGTAAAGGAAATATTAAACCATCTAATGGAAATGGAAGAGGACAAGATTCTGGCAGGATTTCATCAAGAAGTACAGAAATCAAGAGACAAATCTTGGAATGATGGACATATCAAGAGGAGTATTTTCAAGGAAGGAGACCTAGTTTTTCTCTATGACAGTAAATGTTTTCAACATCCGAGTAAATTCAGAATGCATTGGTTGGGGCCATATGAAGTGAATACTGTCACAGATGGGGGTTCTATACAGTTAAAAGACTTGGGAGGCATAGAACTGAAAGGAATGATAAATGGGAGTCGACTAAATTTGTACAGGGATAGTCAACGTCCTAGCACTTAAAAGTTACAACGTAGTAAGAAATCCTGTAAATAGTGTACTATAGTAGAAGTTAAGATAGAAAAATGAGAAAAAGAAATAAAAAGGAGAAAAATAAGGAAAAAGAAATACAAAAATACTGGGAAATACAGTGTGCAAAGGAAGTGGACTCCATGCAACGAAAAGAAAAATGTTTGTGTGCAACATATGGGAAACATATTGCGCACTAAGGAAAAGTTGCAGCAAAAATATGCGGTGCACTCAAAAAGTTTATTACCACGGAAAAGGTACCAATGGTCTGAAAAAGTGAAAAATGACAGTTAGGGAAAAAAGGTGCCAGCTGGGGGCATTTATGAAATTAAATGAGACGTACTCATTGCCTTAGTAGTAGCCAGGGAAGCTTCTTTGAGAAGCTTCACAACATTGATGTCACACACTATATAAAGGAGAAACGCGGACAATTTACAACTTTTGTGAATTTGCAAACTTCAACGTTAGAAGAGCATGAGCTGACTTGATGAGTGCATAGTGTGAACCAGTCAAAAACCATTCGGTGAAAGAATCCAATTCCCACGATGGAACCACCAAATATTGGAGCACCAAGCCAAACAATGAGAAAAACCCAAAGTAGTGTTAGGTCACCTTACGAAACCGGCGAGGCCGAGCTAGAAACCTTACAAAGGGGGGAATTTGTCGATGTTGACACAATTCCCTCACCAGATGTAGAACTATCAATCCCCAGACTAGTGATGGAAGAAGCCAATGAACCAACCATGGTGGGCATGGACATTGACTCACATGACAATGCGCAAGGCCGACAGGCCAAAGACATAGGAAACCCACAAGGACCTGTGAGGGCCAAAGGAGCCCATAGAGAAAATGAGGCCACCATAGTTCAAACATAGGTTGTTGCACCAATACCACCACCTAGAGCAGAGTCTCTATAGTAGCAGGAGGGTCTGGTGGAAGACATTACTGACCAGCCATACCCTAACGCCGAAGAGAGACAGATGGAGGCTGGGACCTCAAGTGAGCTGCCAAGAAGAAAGGGAAAACAACCCATGGTGTGGTTCCCGTGCAAGCAACCCAACGAAACCATTGTACTACCACACATTCTAGAGGGAGTGAAAACCATACCAATGCTTTTGGGGTGCGTGGAGAAGTTGAAATATTCATACCACAATGTGGTTGATGCTGGAAAATTCCCATTTTTTGCGCAGCAGGTATACCTTGAAAGTATAGACATTGACCCCTTTAGTGACCCAATTCTACAACCAAAACCATGGACATCTATCCTGGCCAACATAGGAATTATGAACTTGCTATAAATTCCCCAATTTGGCAGGGGGAAAGAGGTAAACAATTGTTTCAAGCAGTTGATGGTGGTCCTCCATGGAGGATTCTTATGGTTGGAGGATCCCGTCTCAATAGATGTGGAACTAATTCCATTCATCACAGGTCCGAAATCTATGGGCGAGACTCCCGCACAATACCTTGATGATAAAACAAAGGATAAATCCATGGTCGAGGAGATGAAGAAAACTTACGGCATAGAGAGGGGCTCACGCGATATCATAATAAAGAGGATCAATGACACAACAATGCGAATGGCCACCAAAATCATGGCTTGTAAGATGCTCAGAATTTGTTGCAAGGAGGAATTCCCTATCGGGTTCGTCGCAACGGCAACACAGTGCACCAATGGCACTATGCTAAGATGGGCTCCGTATTTATTCAACTTGTTCCTCGATGACTGCAAAGACGTGCAAGACTTGGGAACAAAGTTCCACTATTCATGGTTATTCATTTTGATTGCATTGATCGGGTGGAGGGATCCCCAATACTCTCATTTTTGTGAACGGATAGGTTATTCCCACGCAGCACAATACACATCATTGGGGAGCACTTCAGACCCTAAGAATATCAGTGGAAACACATGTACCTTTGTGCAATACTTCATTGAGATATAGGAGAGCATTGTGAATAATTGGAGAATCACTCCAGATGTGGTCCAAAAATAAAGGGAGATAGCCAACTTCAGAGCGACAAGGCACAATATGTGGATCCAAGCGCGCAGGGATCCAGGGAAGGAGTGGATATAGTTAATATACTGTGTCACTAAAGAGGACGTACAAATGGCGATGAGGGATTGACAATACAAATGGAGGATTCCATTCCTGACTCAAGAAGTGCCTAAGGGTACGGAGGTAGACATAGGGTCAACCAAGACACCTGCAGGTGACACTTCTATGCCCAAAAATCCAATGAATTCGGGGAAACCCAGCCAAAAGTAGGCACACCAGAAGAAGGGGAGTGCATCAAAGAAAGATGTGCAAGTGGAATAAAAGAACATTGCCCCAAGATAAGAAGAACAAGGAGTGGGGGCCACTTCACCACAAGAAACCCCCTCGAAATCCACCCCACAAGAGATAGGTCCACCTAAGCAGCCAATAATACATACAGAGGGGCCGAGCAAGAAGGAAAAGGCACATAAGAAACTACCATAATACACTATCACTGAGGATGATGCAGACCTCGTGGCAGAGAGTGTGCATGATTGTGTAGCGGAAGAATTTTGTTAAGCCCTAATATTGGCTCATTACCCCTTAATTGGGGCATATTATATTAGTAATGTTATTTTATTTTTGTCGGCTTTAGGCCATTAGTTGTAATTATACCTCCTAGTCTCCTATATATACCAAGGAGACATTTTCATTTTAAAGCATCTTGTACTTGAACATTTAAGTGGGGTAAAAGGAGGTTGCCCCCTCGAAGAGTCTTATTATCTGAAATTATCTCTTTTTCAAGGCGTTGAGTACTTTTCCTGAGGTTTTTCTATGCTATATTGATGTTTGGTTCTTAACATATGGTATCAGAGCTCAAGGTCTTGGGGTTTCGCTACTACATCTGAGACACAGTGGAATTTTCGCTATAACTTGTTTTCTACAACATTTCAGAAGGAACGTCTTGGAGGATATTTAGTAGACGGATCAAGGTACGTTGGGTTCAAAATTCATCTCCTGAGGCATTATACTTTCGGAGATACAGCCTGTACAAGATAGGGTTCTAGAATCATCCTGAAATGAGTCATTGCGGAATTTTCGCTATAAAACATTTTCTGTAATGTTTCAGACCCTGAAATATGGATACCATTTACAAAAATTAGTAAGGTATTTGTGGTAAAAATTTTAGCTTCTAGGTCATCTTAAATTTGTAGATACACCTTGTGTAAGATAGGGTATCTGACTAGTCCTATTGACTAGTCTCAAGAAGGTGTTCCAGGTAAAACAATCATAACTTCTTGCTAGAGTATCCAAA
>ML819562.1:32318-55117 GCA_009831015.1 Picea engelmannii
GTTTCCCCCTCGAAGAGGCTTATTATCTGAAATTATCTCTTTTTCAAGGCGTTGAGTACTTTTCCTGAGGTTTTTCTATGCTATATTGATGTGTGGTTCTTAACAAATTTGAAGAAGCCTAGAACCAAAGAGGCATAATTCAAGAAAATCTGGTAGGGATAAAGTAGGTCCTTGAGTAGATCGGGTTAGTGCAGAGGCCTAAAGGGGGAGCATAATCTTTCCCCGAAGCAACAGCAGTAGAGACAAGGAATGCGGCGAGTAACAAAGAAACAATTCAAACTATCGCCCAAGCGAGTCTGACTTTCAGAATGATAGCTAACATGTTGGAGATGGATGAAGTCACAACCCAGATGCCATTGAAGGATTTGGCACAAGTAGAACTTGTATTAACAAGAATAACTACCAAGGCACTATACAGGCTCCAAGTTAGTGTCACATAGGAGGTACAATCACACACCAGAAGAGATGCAATAGAACTGCAGGAGACGAGAAATGGAAAGGACACCCTGGAATTGGTGGTCGAGCAGGTCAAGCTTGAACCCAAGGAGGAAAAGGAGTGCGCAAACAAAATAGAACAAGGTGTGACAACAGTGTACAATCACATCCTTGACAACGTGCATGTAGAGAACACAAGCATAGAGGAGAAACTCAATCTTATTTTCCAAACCATTGAAGACTATAGGCAAGATATTGAGGAATTAAAATAAAATATGACTCCTACAACTCCTCTCAAGGTCATAGAGCTGGGGAAACAAGAAGTTGCACTCCAATAAGCAGAACTGGAGAAGCACGTAAGCACATCAGAAGAGTTGTTTGATAGAGCCACACAACTCTGGACATCATTAGAAGAGGATGAGCAAGTCCAATAGTGGGACCAAGAAGAGAAAACGATCAGCGCAACCATACAAGAGCTCAATAACATACATAAACAAAATGAGCATCACAGAGCGCTTGAAAGGTAATCAGGATGTGAAGAAGCTACAGGAAGATTTAAAAGCCGCGCAGATGCAAAAACAGGAGAGATAGGTAGAAGTAGAACCCCTCCAGGAGAAATAAGTGCATATGATCACATAGTTGGAGGAGGAGAAGAAGAACATGGCACAAGCACATGAAGAGTGCGCAACAATGATCCGAGAGCAGATCTCAAAAAATGCACTAGAGGTGCTCATAGAAAAATCCATGCGAATCCATAGAAGATGAAGAGAACTTGTAGACAAGTTCCATATCCTAGAAGAGGTCGTCGAGGGAGTATGCACTACCTAGGTCGCTCGAGACGAGCCACATGTCAATGTTGGGGGCTTGTTGGGCGCAGGTCAATTTTGAGGAAAGACTCAATTTTGGTAAGGGAGGTCTAATTTTGGAGAGGAACAACTGGCAAGAAAAGCAACATGTGCGAGGAAAAGTTGCATGCAAAGGAGGAAAGCATACAAGGCACGCATGCATGAAAACCTAAACACGTTAGGGTTAGGGTTTTGGTAATATATTGTAACGATTGATAAGCCGTAAATTAGTATAACTGTGGACCTAGGAGGTCTAGGTGGGGGGTGTATTTCCCGAGTTTTACTATGTTTGGTTAGGAGAATGATTGTAAGATCTGATACAATTTTGTAATATGTTGAGTTGTAGGAGATTCAATTAGCTAGATATTGAGGGTTGGATCACAAGCTGAGGAACCTAGTGCGATCTAGTCCACTTCATAGAGGTTGTGGAACATGTTTTGTGACTGTATAGTCTGAAATTATAGTGCACGCAACGCCATAAATTGCAGAAAGATAAATAAAAGATCCTAAGAAGCTAGATATTTGTGGACGTAGCCCAGGAGGGGGTGAACCACGGTAAAACCTATGTTATGTGTTGTGTTTATTTCATATTTACCTTCTTCTAGTATTTAGATGATGACTGGATGAATGAGTAGTTCTGATAGATTTGTTGTTTGTTAGATCAGTTAGAGTGCATGCATAAAATTAACAAATGAATGAATCTTAAGAATAATAGAGAGAAAAAAAAAGATCAAAGCATAAGAAGAGGAAAGGAAATCCCAGATGCCCACTCTATCCCAGACTGCAAACATATGAGCATTGTAGTCACCCATAGAACTATCTTGGGTGAGACTTCACAATACAATATGTGTGTTGTGTTTCTTGTTGGTTTACCAGGAGGGCCGATAATTTTAGAGGGCTTTGTTGGAAACCTATTCAGATCTGAACTTGGGTCAGCCCAAGAGTAGGAAGAGAGTAATAACCAACAGATGTATAGTGTAAATGCAATGCATTTCCAAGAGCCATAGTGATGTAATATATAAATGATGTAAATTGAATATAATGAATAAAATGTATTGTCGGTTGCATACATACACATACGGAGATTTGGGGGCTAAGTTTCCAAAAGAAAGGGAAGGGGTCCAAGGGGGATATTTTACCCATGTTTATTAAATCCAACCCATTTCTTTCTAAATTATCCTTACCATGAACCTTGTATTTTCTGGTTGAGTTTTCTAGAGCTCAATAATTGAATTCATGTAAGAGGGTAGGTGTGAGAGTCACTTCCCATGGTTATTGAGAGCATGGGGGATAAGTAAAATCAACTTGGGGAAGAGTGAAAGTCAAGCAAGCAATATAAAGGGAGGGAATTTGTATGGGTAGGGGACCATACCTATTCATTCACGTTTTTGCATAGAGAGAATTTGTTTACACGGAGTTTTCTAGCCAACAAAGAAGTTATGAGTGTTGAAGCTTGAAGGCGACTCTTGTGGGAAATTTTGGAATCTGTTTGGAGCTAAAATTTCATGAAGAAAGAGGTTGTGTTCTTGGGAGTAATGAACTATTTTAAATTCTTCAAGGGAAGAACACATTTTGTTGTTGGGCAAATTTGTGTTGTAGCCATAGAATTCTCGAGGTCCCAGTTGGGATATTTCATGTCTAACCTATGCTGGAAGATATAGAGGGGAGTAGGAAGGTCTAAGGGAATGCGAGCAGTGAAGGGGGATTCCATCCCTTGGGTTGTGCAGGTTGAGGGGAAGAGAGTTGGTGGGTTGGAATTTAGTTGCGGGAATCGACTATTGAGATGGGGGCATTATACATCCTTAGGGACCACCATCTCTTGTGGATTCATAGCTCTATCTAGGGGGTGACTTACAGTTGAGAACTGGAACAAAAATTCCATGGTTGGGAGGAACATCCATCCTTTACATTGGGTTTCATATTTTTATAAGGTAAGTGTTCTTATCGACTATGTTGATTTGTGTTAAATGATGATACATTTGTTGTGCATTTTACTCTAAGTTATCTTGGTTATTGTTGCTTGTTGTGAGAAGAAAGATACATTCATATCTTTATTTTATGGTTGAATGATGTTGTATGTATTTGGTTGTTTCCATGCGCAGTAAGAGTAGTTATATTTACGTTTTTATTTAGTAAGGACAATTGAACAAGACTGAATTTCATGATGTGTGTTATTTTCCGCATTTATATTTGGTATTATAAATTTTTATTGGGTCGTTTGAGTAGTGATGTGACCCACCTGGGGGATGGGCACAATACATGAAATCCGTCTAAATTTTAAAAGGAGTTGGATGATAAAAAAATTCCCAAAGTCTTAAAAGGCATGATACTCCAAAATTCTTTGAAATGTAAGAAGGGGCCAAAGTTGGAAAAGCATTCGAAGTTAGAGAACTGCTCGAAGATTCAAACTGGTTTGATTATCAAAATGGGTCAATGGCCCAAATTTCAAAAGAGGCTTGATAGGATGAAGTTCAAAAATGGCCAAGGGTGTTTCCATTTTGAATTTCCTTGAAGTTTGAAAGGGGGCCAAAGGTTGAAGTTTCAAAGTAGCATGATGGGCATTAGTTCAAATTCACTTGAAGTTTGTAGAAGTATAATGCTTCATAGTACAAAATAGGTCCGATGAGATTATTTTGAAATGGAATAATGAGATTGATTCAATGTGGCTCGATGGCCTGATATTTCAAAGGAGTTCATCCTCTTGGTGTACACTAGGGCTATGAAGATGACAAATATGTTACATTTTGTCATGGTTCTAGTTACCTATGCTTTCATATGATGATGTTGTTATGATCACTCCATGTTTATGATCACATGATGATGTTGTTGATATGTCTAATGTTGATGATAGTTATGACATGTTTTATATATAGATGTGTTGTTGTTCATGATGATATAGATTAACTCTTTATTTGACAATAACATGTGAAAACATTAGCATGGAAGTTTCAAATATTACACTTTGATGGTCATGATGGTTTCATTATGGTGATTGATTATTGTATATTTAAAATTATACCTACAAGCATGATGTTAGTATCAAAATAAAAAACCAAGCCCTAGTTGAAAGTCGCATTGCAAATGTTTGAGTGTTATTTTAAATTCTTGGAAATTTGGTTCAAATGTTAAGCAATTACTAAGAAAGGTTGAAAAGTATTTATAAAATACTTAGCATGATAATTGTCTTTTGTGAATAATAGATGACAAATATATACACTCCAAACACTTAGGTATCCACTTCATAATACTTTGGGAACAATGGAAAAAAATTCATGGGTTAATGTGAAGAGATCAAGGTCATTGGTTTAGATCCAATTGTGAGAGAAAATTCTACTCTATGCTTAATCTCTTAACCTAAATCTCCTTGCCTCATTCACCCTATTTGAGAGGTTTCTACTCCATTTTTTCCAAAAATAAATTTTTCCCTTCCTTTGGCAGTTCATTGTACTAGTTTTCTTGGGCCAAGGCACACTAAAGGTATATTTTTAAAGGTGAGGATGCAAGCTATTTTATTGATCTTGTAACTATTTCATTTAGTGTGAAGGAGATATAAGATCCTCCAAGTATCCTAAGTTTATATTTTCATATTTTTTCTCGCTTGAGAAGGTTTGTATTCATATACATGTTGGTGGTCTCACACAAAAATGAATGGCGTGCCCATCAGCTAACTCACTTGACATAAGAAAGAGGTAGGGTTTCTTGCTTCATGGTTTGACCTTTATTATAATGGCATTGCGTAAGCTTGCATGGTGATGTTTTTTGGTGCACCCCATTATTGTTTACTCATTGCTCACCTTTGGTTGAAGTCTTTACTTGCATTCTTGAACCTTTTATCACCATTTTCATAGTAGGCACCTTATCAAGCTTGCGAATTCTGTGATGAAGGCTTGTTACAATTTGTTAAAGGTTTTTACAATACATAAAGAGGTACTATGCACATAATTCATGTACCATTTCAAATCCCAACCTTTCAAGGATGTTTGCAATTTGACCAACATTGTTTCAAAGTCATTATATTCTTGGCACTCTAGTTGGCTTCACATAAAAGCTAATTCTATTATTCATCATCATCACCTTTCACTGAAAAGTCAAGGAGTTGAAGCAAAAAACTAACATGGACCTTTGCCATGTTGATGACTAGTGTATGAAAAAAAAAAAACTTTTGACCTTGGTTTTCTCATTGGGTTATAGATACTACTCATAGAAATATTAGTATTAATTTCTTTCCCTTCCACTAGAACCCTACTAACTCCTAGTATGATCAATACTCCATATTACAAAGGTATCACATTTATCAAGATTGGGTCTTTAAAATTGAACCAAATGTTTGCTTGATAAATAGACTAGGGTCCACATAAGTGTTCAACATAGTTATTGTAGTCTAGTATTGGCATATCAATCCCTTGTTACAAGGAAGGTCTCCCCTGAGACACCTTGACAAAACCTTAGGATAATGCGACGACATGTAATATAACATAGTGTGCTATTGAAACTACTTCAACAAACATTCAATTATTCCAACCTTCAATTATCCTATCTTTTAAGGACATGACTAATTAAAACCCGTGAAGGGTCATTCTTCGCCATATAATATATATCTACTAACAAATAAACATCATCCACATGAAATAGACATAGAAGCTCAATTTTAAATACTAGTACCCCTCCATTAAACTCCAACAAAACTAGATACATGGCTCCAACAGAGTTGAGCATAATAGTCACAACTCAACAATATAATATACAAGACAAGACAAGACCTAAAGACTATCACGAACATGATCAAGAGACTCTAAAAGACCCTTAACAGTAATGGACAACAACAATAACATCACCTATCCCATTGTCAATAACTCACACCCATGTGTTAGCCTTTACAATTTTGTAGTCATCGATTGGTTATGAATCAATAACAAATCTCGTATGTGTTACTTAACAATGTACTTTACTCTCAATTGCTCACTCCCTTTTGACATGTATAGGCCACCTTTACCTTTTTATTGTTTCTTCTCCTTGGGTTGAGGAATCACATCCCTTAATGTCTCCCACCTTCTATTATAGGTTCCTTTCCTCGGTCTCACCTTAGAATCCTCAAAACATGTGTCACATGTTGCCTTGTTGTTTTCTAACCTAGTGTCATCTTGTTGATGAAGTGCAACCATTTTCTTAACCGAAAAATGAAGGGGCAAATAGGCACCCTATGCAAACTCAACGAGGAGGTGTTGATGCTAGAGGTGAAGGAAGAAATTATGGTGTGTCCACTTTGATGATATATTAAGGAAAGGGAGAATCAAGATGTTGAGTTTGCTTCTAATTCATCATGACAAAAAATAAAAATGGTTGGAAAAGTTAAGGTATGACATGGATCCTTAATTTGTTTCAAGTACACAATATAATGAGTTTTCTTTAACATAGAAGGTTGGAATCATATAATATTTCCCCTTCATTTTGGTAAGTAAAGACATTCAAGTTTTCCCTTTCTTACAAATTCCCTATGGTTCAATGTTTTCCATGTTTTAATTGCTGTCATAATCCTAAAAATTGGGATTGATTGACCTTTCCTTTTGTTTCTTGTTACATGATTTCCCTAAGACAAATTATTTTTAAAACCAGTATGCTTAGGTTTTGTCTTGTCTTTCAAAATAATTTGGAGACTCTCTTGGAAGGCTCCTATCATTTCTTGTATGATCTGAACATATTTTTAAGTATGAATGACAAGGATATATTCAAGAGAATCATTATCTACCAGTTCATATATTGATTCCCCCCTCTCGCTACCTTTCCAAGATATCATAGATTAGATAAAAAAAATTGAGGATGGAAATTATATTTTTGACGCCAATCAATGTCAAATTTGAAAAATATTTAACATATCCTAGATTTATCATTTTGGGGGAAAAACTAAGTTTTACAATTTTCATCTTTTTGGAGTGGTTTTTGGCCCTGAAAACTTGCTAAAATAGGTTCAAAATCCCTTCATATTGTAGAGCTAGCTTCAATTTTTATAGCACACTTCAAAATTCCCATTTTTTAGTTATGGTTGAAGAAATATGGCTCCAAGAAGTTATGTTTCCCTTGAATCATATACTAAGTAAGAGAGGGTGTGCCTTGATCCAAATGTGTAACTTCAAAAATATGAAGCATATTGAAGAGAATAGATATAGTAAAGAGTTCACCAATGGATAAATTCTAACATGAATGTATGGTTCACCATATCTATAAGAAAATAATGGTTCCTTTTCCATCCCCATGCTAACATATTCACCTCATGCCTCAACGGTGTCTTTCAACTAGAATCAATGGAACATGCCCTCACTGATGTCACCTTACAATTAATATTAGTGCCTTCAATGGTTCCTTTTCAAAATATTGATAATATCACTTCACCATCATCAATGCCTTTGATAGTTCCTTTTAACATCATCACTTCATGTCACCTCATGATAATTCCACCTCTAATGCCCTCACTAGTTGTAGGCTAGAATTTCCAAATTTCACCCTCCCTCGTAATAGTTGTTTCCTCTCACCTCTCTTTCCTTCACTAGTTCAACCCTACAATGTTAATCTTAAGAGGGAATTTTAGGAAACAAGACTTCATCATCTAGACCAAGGTGCAACAACATGTTTTTGAAGAAGTGAAGATGTTGAAGCTATGCACTACACCTATGATTACACTACTATATGTTGCTCATATTTTTGATATAGAAGATGATGCATATGACTATGGTATAGGTATTTTTCTGACACGACAATTTCATTCCATTGTGTTTTACTTAGAGACATTCAATGACGCAATCCACAACTTTTGAAGTTATGATAGAGAGATGTGCTCCATTGCTTAAGTAGTTCACTAGTGGAGACACTATGTATAGGGAAAATAAATTGTTATTCAATCTAACCATAAGCCACTATGAACCTAGAGAAAAATTGAGAACACACCMCATATGAAATGRAATTTCTTATAGCAATTCCAACTAGTTATCAAACATTTACATTGAAGAGATAAAAATGTAGACTACTATTCGAGTCGACCACTAATAGCATTTGCAGTGGTTCTTAACACAAAAAGGTGTGATATAGAACACTAGCAAGAGTTATACAATACACACATAAATTTTTTGAAAGTTTATGCAACCATTCAATAAGGATGMCACACTAMCTACAAAAGACTTATTATTAATTCAGTTGATTTTCATATGAATAAATATCTTTTGTATTGACTTGATAGGATGTGTTCACTTGCAAGTGAACCTAGGGATTTGTTGATTTGGTAATCTCATTTCTTGAAGTTGGTTGGGCATTTTGTCACATCAAATATAGTTGCAACTTTAAAACAACATTTTTATTCACCATGTATGAGGCATTATGTTGAGCACCACCTCAATTTTTTTGTTGCATGTTTAATTGCTAAATTGAGAAATCACCATTTAGGTATGTATAATATTTTGATTATGTCCTCTAGATATTATGGATCTGTTAGTGTAGGTTTATTGTTCAGCAACGTTGAAATTCTAACATGAATGTATGGTTCACCAATGGATAAATTCTAACATGAATGTATGGTCTTTATCATTGATCTTAGTACATGTAAAGAAAGATTGCATCTTATTTAGAATTGCAGAACTACTAAATTGAAAATTGCATTTTGAAAAACATATCATTTATTGGGAATTGAATTTAGGACTTTGCATTGTGTTCATATTCATTTATTTTACTTGCTGAGTCATAACATCATTAGTTTCATGAACGCACCGTTTTTAGTAAGCAAGGCCACTAAAAGTAATGCTTATAATTTAAAATTGATTAGTAACGATTTTATTTTCTAGGGTGCACAAACTAGCTTAGGATTTAGAGCCTTGGAATAGGATTTTGTGAGTAAACTTCTCTAAGGATATTAAATCAACATATGCGGTTGACTAAGGGAGTGGAGAAATCCATTGTATAATCGGTAGTATCAGGAGGCTTCGCTTACACCATATTTAAGCTTGAGGTCGTGTGAGGTTGGTTGAAGGGATATCCCCCTGATACCTTCTTAGCATCAGATATATTTCTGGGGATCTATTCATATATGGGGATATTGCTAGTACTTTTACCTCTATGAGAGACGGTGCTTTCGAGGTTTCAGGATTTGTTACCCTGCCCATACGGTAGATCTGACTTACAACTGTGCGTCTATGCATCGGTTATATGGGTGTCTATTTTGCTTGTTTTATGAGAAAATAAACTATATTTTCACAAGTTCTTCAACTTTCAGCATACAAAAGTATTTTTTTTTATTTAGAATTTCACTTTACAGTAAAAACAAAACTTGTGAAGAATTTTGTTAGCGTTCCAATTACTATTTTCAAATTGTTTTTATTAAGATTTGATATGTCAATTTGACATTTGTTTAACAGTATGTTCCTTAAACATGAAAGGAATGATAATGCGTTATTTTTTCCCCCAATAATGTATCTATTATTAAACTTTTGTTTTTAACAAACGAAATATACTGCAACAATCTACAAAGACTCTATTTTATTATGACTATAATTTTGAATCTAACAGATGAATATTATAATTTCTAGAATTTTTTGAAGTTGACCAAGATGAAAACGTTGCATATTTTAAACACATGTTCCCCACCCCTCTTGTATCTATCTTAATTTTTACTTAATAGTAAAATCTAAAAATACCCTTTTGAAAAGAACAGTTTAAAGATTATGAATATAATTTTTTCTAAATTTTTCACTGTGTATTTTTAGAGATACAGATATTTCATTTCACTGAATCATAATGTCAGCTGAAAATATTAAGCAGTGATTTTTTTAAAAAATTAAATAAAATTAGATAAAAATAATGAAAATGAAAACAAATTATAGGAATTGAAAGTAGATTCAATTTTTCAAATGCTGGTGTCATTTTAGAAACCAAATTTTGAGTATTAGCAAGAGTCCGCAACCTCCAAAGTTCAAGTAAGCTAGAGAGAATTCTTTGGGTCCTGCAAATAGTCTCATTCTCTAGTTTTCGGTCGAAAGAATCTTTCAGCCGAAAAACATTTCTTTCAACCGAAAAGCTTGGAAAACATGTCTTTTCATTTTTTCTGGCCGATGGAATTAGCTCACCCAACTTTCGACCAAAAAAAGGTTTTTTCGACTGAAAAAACCTTTTTTTGGCCGAAAGTTGGGTGAGCTAATTCCATCAGCCATAAAAAATGAAAAGGCATGTCTATCATTTCATTTCGCACCAAATCGTATAAATAATCTTTTGGCCGAACACATTTAACACAATTCATTTCTTGTTTCATGGTTTTCCAGAGCACCTAAACAAAGTTTCAAATCATCTTGTTCGTATTTGTTGAACAAGGTAATTGATGTTTGTTCAAGTTTTTATTGGAATAACAATTTATATATTGAGAGATAAATGTTGATCATTTTTCAAGGTGAATCCTTTGTTGAACATAAAATTATTGATATTATTTTTTAATAATTTTTGTGACAGTGACGTTTTTATGAGACTATTCTAAAATGTTGATTTTGTTAAAAAATTTTACAGATAACTATACTCATGGGAAATGGAAGTTTGCGCAAGATAAAATTTGATCGCACTTGAGATGAAACTCACCATAATGATCAAAGGAAAGAGAAATAAGCGAGAACGTGCAAATATTGAAGAAAGAAACGATGATAATGTAAATAGATATTTTCAACAAGAAGAAGTCCAACCAGGTATGCATGCACATATTGTCTACATTAAAAGTATAGAATTCAAATTTAAAATAGTGTGTAATATAATTGATTGTAATTATGATTTGATGTTTTTCAAAAAACATAAATAGATTTGTCTCATAACGTCGATGAAGACGTTGAAACTGAAATTGAAGCAGAAGATGAATCACCTATAGGTATGTACATAAATTTAGATAATACAAGATGAACACTTGTATATAGTTTAGTGAATTTATGTTCGGGTTTTGTTTTTTAATATAAATTTTAAATTGAAATATGCAAGAGAATCTATCAACATTGATGATGAAATATTAGAAAATGTTGATACTGACAAATTTGGGAAGAAAGAAGCTAAGCATTATATAAGATATCGAATTAAGAATATGTATAATACTTTTTTCAAAGATGAATCAATAATGGTACAAGCTCAACTTTTACTCTATCTAATAAAGTCAAGAAATTTAAAAGAAGCTACATCATTATTGGGTATTCAAAATTCGACAAAAGATACAAAGGTAAAACAGAATGTCTTTGAAAATATAACTAGTTTATTAAAATCTTTTGGAAAATCTCGAAAAAAAGATGTCAGTGTTGCACGTAGAGTGATACAAACAACAATTGTTTCATCTAACAATATAAAAGATCGTTTAACACGACAAATGGCAAAAACGATGAGAATGTCAAGAAAAACATTGCACAAATATAGAAAATTTTGATTCCAAATAGATGCAAATGATGAATTGGCTTGTTGGACAATGATTTCTAGGCAACCCTACAAAGATAGACTTGCAAAAAATGTTAAAGAATTGGCCCGTAATTGTTGGTTGATAGAATCTCGTGTTTCACCACATACAATGGATGTGTTGCGACAAAGAATAGAACGAAAACAATATGAAGAACATCCAAAACATATATTGTCAATGAAACAAATAGAATTGTTCAATAAGTTCAAATAAGAGCACAAAGAAGTTAAAATTTTCATCAATACATTTGTGCAACAAAAACAATGGTTTGTTAGACCCATCATTGTTCGTGACACTTGTTGTTGTCATTATCATGTGGAATTTGAATTATATTACAACACTTTTCTTTATTTTGGTAAAAATTTATGGCCAATTTCACCTCCTCCTTCCACATTTCATGCTTTTATATCTAAAATTCTATGTGAAAGAGAAGGTGATGAATTATTTTACCAAAAAAAATGTGTTGCTAGAAAGAAATGTGATCATTATGGAAATCTAAGTTTGTTTCACTCAATGTATCCTATTGATATGAATGATCAATCATTTTCTAATATAACAGTCAATTGGAAGAGATATGAATATATCAACAACACAGCTCCACATTCTACAAATGTTATTTCCAAAAATATTGACTTGAAAGTAGATAAAATCTGTGTGATAGATTTTTTGAAGAAGTTTGAGGAAGAAATTTATAAATACACCAAGCATTCACATAGATCTTGATGGAAAGACCTGCAATTCAAACAATACTGTGAAGTGTTTCCACCAGGGACAAATTTTTCTATAGTTGATTTTGTAGAGAATTACACATTCGCTACACAAAAATAAATACAGAGTGAATATTATCATTCTAATCAAGTCACTATATTTTTCCACATTCTATATAGACATTCTCAATGGAGTCTTGATAACATAGAAAGCACCAACGACAATCGACATGTTATTAAATAATATCACTTTTATATAAGTGATGATCGAGAACATGACACACATTATGTACAACATTGTTTTGATAAATTTTATGATTCATTGAAAGAACGTGGAATCAGATTCAATCAACATTGTATATGGTTAGATGGGTGTGCGAGTCATTTCAAGTCTTCACGATCATTCTATTGGTTGTGTTGTCTTCATAAAAAATCAAACATTACACATTGTTGGAATTTTTTGAGACTGGTCATGGAAAAGGAGATCAGGATGGTGTAGGGGTATGTGTAAAATGGGCACTTCGAAGGTATCAGATGAACCCTCATGCAGATCGATTTGAATCCGTTGATCAAATTTTTGAATGGTACAAAATGGCGCTAAGCCATGAAAATAATCCATCAAGGGATGTGCGCAGGTGTGTCTACATATACATGTTACACATGTACACATGATATTTGTATTCACATGTTCAAATTTATATTCAATCTTCAATAATTTTCTTGAAATATTTCAAGTTAACAAGTTCTTGTCTTGTGGAGGTTTTTTTGGTATGTTGGAATCCAAGATGTGAATAGATCAATCCCATATAAATCCGGTACAATACATGGGACACGAAAAATGCATTCAATTAAAACAAAACACTATCAAAATGTGTTTGCATTTGATAGAAGAATTGAGTCTTGTTTTTGTTCAGTTTGCATAGAGGACACAGAATCCATAAGATTTGTGAAAACAAAATTGTAGAATATGTTAAAGCTTGGAGACATATCGAACTTAATCTAAAAGGAAAAATGCCACTTGCAAGCTCAGAGGATATGGAATCAAATGAAACTATAGTTTTAGTTGATGGCGATAGAGTTTTTGATCTTGTTAGAGAGGGTAATTTTTATGTTTAATTTTTTTCAAATAACCTGTAGATGTACTTGTGTGATAATCTAACACAAACTTTTTGTTGTCCAATATATCGAGTTATTTGCAGGAGATGTCTTTGTCTTGGTTTCACCTGTAGACAACACTGAAAATGTGAAATATTATTTAATGCGACGCATAGAACAAAATATGAAGTTATTAGAAGATTTTGATGATAATTGTTTTATATATGAAAAATGATCCATCGTATTGAAAGGATATTTTTTTCAAGAAACCCATCAAACCGATACTCATGTTCACTTTCAAGACTATCAGTCAGATGTCATAAGTGGTCAATATAGTCATTTGGTATGTGCAGTGGGCATAAAGTTAATAGAAGTTCAATCAAGAAAAAAAAAAGTTAGAAAATGGAAAATGTCCAAAGCCGATCATGAACGAATAATTGAAGATGGAATACCATTACGATTTCTTTAAACAAGTGACATGTACATTCTAGAATTTTATATTTTGCATTGAAAGTACACGCATTTATGAATATCTAGGATTCTAGAATCATTTTCAGTTTAGTTTACTTTCATGGTCCATTTAATTAAGAAAAGTTGTATTTTTTATGAATTATAAAGTTTACCAATCCTTATTTACAATTTCAAAGAAGAACCTATAGATTGTATCTAGGGAACCTAAATTGATCTATACTTTGGATGATTATACTTTAATCCTACAAATTATCCAAATTGTATACACAAATTCTTTAATGCATGTAACCAATTTACTACATATAGGATTTGTGTTCATTATTTGCAATTTGATTGTCAATGCTTTTTTATATGAAGAGGATAACTTCATAGCAAAACTAGGACCCATTTCCATGTCATTATAAGGGATTATTGATGGCTAAGAAAAACTTTAAAGACATCTTAAAGTGTATGATTAACATCCTAATTAAAAAAATTCAAGGTAATACATGTATGATTATCATCCTAATTAAAAACATTCAAGGTAATACATGTATGATTATCATCCTAATTAAAAAAAATTAAGTCATCTTAGAAAGTATCAATTTTAATCATGAAATTGTGAATTTTGATTCCAAAAGTGTTGAAATTATATTAAATTGTTAAATTTTTGCATTTAGATTTCAATATCTTGAAGCAAATTGAAATAAAAATGTGTATGATGAATAGGTAACAAGTTACTTATATTCTACACATTAAACATAGTTTTCATTGAGTTTGATTGAAAAAAACTTAAGTTGAAAAYGAATTTGATTTTGTGGCTTGATAACAAAAAATAAAAAATAATAGATCATCTACTAAGGCTTGGTTTGTTGCATTTAGATTTTCATAATTTTAATTGAATTAATGGTAGATGTCATATTAATGGCATTAGTGAATACTTCCAATGTAAGAATTGATAATTTCCATCAACCATTTTCTACTATTTTCGATACAAAAATAATTTATATCAATATAAATTTTAATGAAAATCCCTTACTTATATTAAAGTATATTTTATTTTTACATATTAAAATAAGTTCTAATACTTCCAATGTGCAGAGGATTGATAATTTCTAGATCAACCATTTTCTAACATTTTCGATACATAAAAATTTATATCAATAAAAAATTTAATGAAAATGGCTTACTTATATTAAAGTATATATTAATTTTACATTCTAAATCATGTTTTTATTTCAATTTTTATTACAAAGTACACATTTTTATTTCACTTTTTCTTGAATAAATATATTGATAGCTCGAAAAGAAACCAAAGACTAACATAACCAGTTTAGTGTTGGACTGTCATTTCATTGTGAAATTTCATAAGAAACTATAAAATTTGATGACTTGGTTTGATTATTTTCAACCATATTTCCAAATCAAACAAAATTTAAATTATAAGTTAGAAACTATAATTTTTATTTCACATTTTCTTGAATAAATATATTGAAAGCTCGAAAAGAAACCAAAGACTAACATAACCATTTTAGTGTTGGACTGTCATTTCATTGTGAAATTTTATAAGAAACTGTAAAATTTGATGGTCTTTGTTTTAACTATTTTGAACCATATTTTCAAATCAAACAAAATTTAAATTATAATTTAGAAACTATAATTTGATAACTACCCAAATCTCCCATCGCTACACAATCAGCTCCACACAAAATCAACTCTACTTCACATAGTACAATAATGTTTATAAATAAAATAAAATAAAACAATTTTAATTCAGCACAGTATCGTAAAACATAAATTAACCTTTTGAGAAATCAAATATGAGACAGTAAATTGATATTTTGAGTTCCATATATATATATATATATATATATATATATATATATATATATATATATATATATATATATATATAATCAAAGTTTGAATAGTTACATGGCCAAATACATAGGTTTCACATCCATTTCAGGATGATAACAAAAACTAAGACATTTAACTCCAAAATTTTGGACTCTAAGCCATCTCTTTAAGATAGATCACTTGATACCTGCAAAAGAAAACATAATTCAAAAATTAAAAATTTACAATTCAAACATGCAAAAGTAAACATAATTCAAAAATTAGAAATTTACAATAAAATATATGTACAAATTTAAAATAAAATGTACACATGTACCATTTTAGATAAATAAAACAAGCTGTGATTAAAACAAAATTGACATACATACCAAAAGAGTTAAGTCTCATCCTCCAACATACTCATTTCCACCAAATATAATGTAAACATATTTTCCACCAAATATAATTTAAATATCTGTAACAATAAAAAACAATAATAAAAAAACAAATAACACATATTAACATATATACTTTAACTAAATATTAAATAAACAATAAGAAATAATAACATACTCAACCAGACTTAAACAAATTTAAGATTTTCCCTCTCTTTTTATTACACTTTGTTGACACTTTTTTTAAACCAAACTTTCATCACAAAGTTCCAAAACTTCCAAAATAGTTACTCTCCACATTAAGCATACATGATTTAAAGAATTTGAAAAATCTTATCTAAAAAAAATTTTAAAATTAAAGAGAAAAATTGTGTTCTTGGTAAGATTTTTTTTTGTCCAGAGTTAAATAATAATATGAAAATAAATATAGAACTGTGTATGCAGAAAGTTCACAAAACTCCATATTAAGTCATTCTTTGAATAAAATATGTATCTCCTTGTGGATAAAGTCTCAAATCCTTTAGGTGAAATTCTCATCCCAGGTGATTTTATTTACTCAACAGTAAAATACTAATCTCCTTAGCAGTAAAATACTTCTCTCCTCTTATGAAATGGAATAGATGTTCTCATATAATCAAATTCCATAATTCCTTTTCAAATTAAAGGACTCATAAATCTTCATATTAATCCATTCTTCCAAGAAATTACTTATATCTATGAAAGTTCACAAATCTTCATTTTAAAAACCATTCCTCTAGAAAATACTTATCTCCTCTTTCTTTGGTGGAATAGATATTCTCATACAATCTTTCATGTACATCAAGAAAACACAAATCTGCACATATATTAAGTCATTCTTCAAAAACTATTTAAATCTTTCATCTTTGGGATGTATTCATATTACATATAATCAATTGTTCTTTGAAATTATATGTGAGCTAGCTCACATATAGTATATGTGATCTAGCTCACATATAGTATATGTGAGTTCCAGAAAATACTTATCTCTTCTTATCTCCTCTTTCTGCGGTGGAATAGATGTTCTCATATAATCTTTCATGTACATGAAGAAAACACAAATCTGCACATATATTAAGTCATTCTTCAAAAACCATTTAAATCTTTCATCTTGGGGATGTATTCATATTACATATAATCAAATGTTCTTTGAAATATGTCTTCTTCGTAATCTAAACATAAGTGAGATCATGCACGTACATATCCTATTTGTAAATCTACTTGAATGTTGGTTTTTTTGGTTAGTAACCAATTTAGTTAAGAGTTTGACAATACCCTGGCAAGAAGGAATTCACTTCGTTGTATGCAGAAAACACAAATGTCCATACTATGTCATTCTTGGACAAGAAGGCAAAGAATGCAATCGAAGAAAATTTAGAAACTTTCCCTTTTCTGATGCGGGATAAAGTCTGTTCTCAAATAATCAAATGTTCAAGTTCAAAATTAGGTCTTCATCATGATCTACACATAAATAAGATTGAATGTACCATTTAAGACAACAATAAGTTTATATAGGGGTTCTATATATTTCAAAATAATTGATCAAAGCATTGAAAATTTATATATACACTAGTTTAGTAACCCTATGAATAGGAAAGGCTAAACTAAAAATTTGAAAAAAATAAAAAATATAAGCTTATTCAACAAAAATAAGTTTGAACACTTTTATATAAAACCCCAACATAAAAGAAAATTAAAACTCAGTAATGTGAAATGAACATACATTTATGAATCATCATGAATATACACACCCTTCTGAGGTATGGATGCTTCATCCTCAATCCCAATCTCTCTCACTCTCTTCTCCACATTTTGTTCAAGCACACTCGCAGGTACTCTCTTCTCCACATTACCCTATATAACACATTTCAAATTTGAAAATTTGAAAATTAAATTTAAATGATTTTAACACATTAAATTGCAGTGTTAAATTTTGAAACATGTAATGCCTATGATGTCTCAACCTATGATTCAATAAATTAAATGTTGTTTAATACATTCTTCTTTTAAATTAATAATTTAAATGACAATTTGCAATTTTAATATATAACTAAATTGTTTTCAACATGCAATGATACATGTGAACTCCCACCCTCTTCAAACTCTCCCAATGAGAATTGAGACAAGCCTTCCCAAGTAGTAGAAGATGGAATAGGGATTTGTGAACAATACAACTAAGTATTAAATCTAGGATTCAATGTGTTCACATTTATACAAAATTATAAATGTAACGTTGTTGATCTTATTCAAAATATTGGAGATTGGAAAACTAAAGTGTTCATCTATGGATATTAGAAAACACATACCTGATTCAACCCATCCAAATTTAAACTTGTGGAATCAAATCCCCTATTTACTGGAGATTCATTTAACATATCTCCAAACTGCAATTAATGACAATAACAACTCAATTATTTATATAGATATAATGATATGTATCTAGATCTAGAATTAGAAGTAAATTATCCTAAAATGCATCAAAAATTTACTAACTAGAACACATACCAATATGTTGTTTAGTTGATCATTATGAAAGACCTCCTTCCAACCATCACGGAAAAATTTTGCATACTCCTTAATATCTTTTACTGGCATGGTTTTTAACTTCGTATCTGTTTTATAAACAAAAATGGCTCGAGAATTGGATTTCGCTCGTTGACACTTCAAACCAACATCAACACCATAAAAAATCGATTCCAAATTTTCCTCGATTGCATTCCTAGCTTCTTTGTCAACCTCTGATGAAGCTCACAACTCTGAATATGAAGCAAATTCCTCTGTTAGGCGAAATACTAAAGTTCGTGGAGGCCTCTGCAATGTCGCATTTTGATATGTCTATTTTTTATCATATGTTCATCATTTACCAACTCCATAATAATCAGATGGTAGACTAGTATAATCAGGGTGCATGTCTAGGAAAAACTATGCATAAAAGTGTCCAAAAAAATAATGTGGAACCTCATCATTCCATGGAAATTTCTCATATGCTGCAAAAAATATGTTATATAGATGTTCTGCTATGTTGGGGTGCTTAAAATATTGCACCTTCAACATCTTTCTCTTTGGCCCATCTTTGAAATTGAACATCTAAATTGTGTTTTCTTTTGAAACTTTATTTTTTACTGCGTCTCATTTATCAGGGCCTATCACCTCTGAATTTCGCCGCCTTATCAAATCAATAAAACTATCAGTGGTTGGCGCCATCTTTTGATATGCATACATAAAGTTTTGCAATGAATGCAAAACAATATACAAGCTTTGTTTACTCTCTTTAGGGAGATCCAAGCTCCTCAAATCATTTTCCAACCTACTTTTGACACATGAGCATCGCTCAAGGGTCATTCCTTCAATAATCCATTCCCAGAGAATCTCATCACCAACATTTGAAGGATAGGTGGATGTATGCGTGTAATCTTATGTTTCTTGATAACTACACCTCCTAAATCCACCTTCACCCTCTTCACCAACATTAGAATATTTGTGACACCCACTCTGTTTCATTGTCTTCCCTTGTAGTAAACTCATTGTCTACAAACACGTTTGAAAGTAATTACAACATTTAACTTGACATAAATATAAATACACAAAAATAAACAAAATCAAATAAAATTACCAAAAATATTTTATTGTCCTGATGTATTCCCTACATTCTCATGTGTAGGAGTATCAATATGCAACCTATCTAAGAAGGTTGCATCCATAGCATTTTCTTAAGTACATTCTCGAGTTGATCTATTCATAAACTTGTTTGATAATCTCCTCTGATGAGATTGGCATTGGTCACTCAAAGTCTCAGTCGAAGAAGGGGTTCCTCTTCTTCCTTCTTGGGATAGCCTAGAGCGTTTGCGAGGAATGTTTGGAGACTCATGTCTCAACATCTCGCCTTAATATCTATCCTTTTGAAATTCATGAATATGAAAGTTCATAAGTTTTATAACATTAAATGGAAATACTAAATTTATAACACAAACATTTAAGAACATATATTGAAAAAACTAGAACAACTATATTTTTTACAATCATTGACAAAAACAATCACTGACAAAACATTTAATTAAAAATAAAAAAAGAAACAATATTACATGATACATGTTGCTACTATCCTCTTAGATATATGCTCAGAAAAAGCTTCAAGGGATCATTGATCAAACCCTCGGGACAGATCTCATCATGACACATGGAACAAATTTCCAAGGAGAACTTTTAGGGTAAAATATCAATAGACTAACCAACAACATACACATTTGGCACCAACAATATAAGAGAATGGAAACATACTCAAGGTGGAATTAGCAAGGAGATATAGAGGATGACACCAACACAAAAATGAGGAAGGCGACACCAACAAGTAGAACCAAAATATCCAAACAATAACCAAGAAGAGATCTCCAGCAAGATGTAAAAGACCAAGAAGAGGGGTCATAGCCACAAAATTAAATAATTAAATAAGTCAAGAGAAGGGATCCAAAGTCAAGGAAGTTAGCTTTCTTTAGGAAAAAGCAAAGAACAAAACCAAAAACCCACACAACAATTAAGGGGGGCCTAATTCAAGCAAGGGTGGTTTCAACACAAAGTCAACAATTAAATTCTTCCAAAGTCAAGAAGGCTAAATTTATTTAGATAAAGAATAAAACCAAAAACCCACACAACAATTAAAGGGAGCATAAGTCAAACAAGGGTGATTCCAAGACAAAGTAAACAATTAAGTTCTTCTTGAATGACAAAATGTCCACATGATTCTCATGATATTTACTTATAAGCTTTTACCATCTCGGCATACAAGGAAGATCAATAATGTTATCATGCTCTTCTTAACTACTCCTAGGTCTCATGGACCATCCCGAGAGAGAAAATATTCACACATTATCTCAAATTGGTACTTAACAAAAAACAAAATAAACCAAAAAACCAAAGGAAGATCAATAATGTGATCATGCTCTTCTTTGGATTTTATTTAGTTTATACATTTGTTGTTCTTCAATAATGGGACAAGATCGAATTCAAGCCCGTCCCTATACATGGACAAGTCCAAATTCAGATATGTCATCCCATCTGATAAACATAAATTATACCTCTACTTGTATGTGCCCGATATGGTCTAGGTATTGTTGTGTCTTTGTTTTTACTCTATTGTGTCTGCATCCTATTGTGTTCATAAATTATTAATTTATAGGAGGTTTGGGCCTGTCCCTGTACATGGACAGGGCCATATTTGGCCTTGTCCATGTACAGGGACAGGCCCGAATTCGAGCCTATCCATGTACATGGACAGGGCCGAAAATTTCCCTATCCATGCCCATGGATAGGTCAAATGGGCTTATCTATGCTTACTATTATATATGTTGAGGACAAGGTTAATAAAAATCTTGAAATGGTTAGGTGGTCACATCAATTTGATCTCCAGTTAAAGCTCTATAAGTTGACTAAGTAGCATCCTAGCTAATTATAATTCCACTAGGTCAAGATATAAAACCTACAGTAGCACTAGTAGTAGATATAGTTCCTAAGAATTATATATGCTTACTAACACCATAATCACATTCTTCTTTAGATAAAGGTAATCACATAACTAACACCATATGCTTACTTACAGTTTTTGGAACCATTACATGATGGGTAACTATGAAGTAAGCTCTACTTTAAGCTTGATATCTACATGTTACTACTTATGCCATATGTAATAGCACATAATAAGAAATACTCATAATGTAATTAACACAGAGCTAATTTTCATTAAAATAATAGTAATACGATATCACTATTACTATTCAGATCACCTATCCATCATGTAGAGTGAGTGTATTAGTACTACTTATGATAGTGATTAGTTGATTACCATTGATTGTCATTACTTGAATATCTATTAGTACAAAACTAACTATGAGTATAGCTTCCTGACATGAGTCTAATGTATCTTATTATGAACTACTGATTACACCAGTTTGAATCTCTTATTGTGTAGTAGCTAGTGATATTTCTTCCCATTAATTCCATAACATTCCATACTATGAATCTCATTCTGGTACTAGCACAATGATCACTATAAGGAAGTAATTCCATTGAATAGGGATACTACTAACCTCTGCCCTATTTGTCCAGTTACAATTAAAGGTTGTTGTATAAGCTATAACATAGGGTCATGAAGCAAACGCCATGAATGTTAACTACAAAGGGAATTATAAGAACTAAAGAACTAAAGGAAATATCTTAACCTGTAATACAAGGAGAATAGAGCCATTCCATTACTATGATATCATTAATACAAGAACAACTTATCTTAAGGTTCAACAAGGTGATATCATGTTACCTATTTACCATAATCAATATGTATTGTGATATTAATCTTATCTCTTATTAACTACATGGGATATCACTAGAAAGAAATGGCACAAAGTATCAACACATGTCTTACACTTTTATGCGACTCCAATGCTTGTGTCATAAGCTATTACCCTTATTTTAACCTATCACCATTATCGAGTAGTGTGTATATTCCTTTTATTTCCCTAATCAACATTGTGGAACAATGATAAGTAGTATTTGTTCATTACAGATAGCTTAGGTA
>ML819562.1:55217-70867 GCA_009831015.1 Picea engelmannii
TTGGGCATTTTGTCACATCAAATATAGTTGCAACTTTAAAACAACATTTTTATTCACCATGTATGAGGCATTATGTTGAGCACCACCTCAATTTTTTTGTTGCATGTTTAATTGCTAAATTGAGAAATCACCATTTAGGTATGCATAATATTTTGATTATGTCCTCTAGATATTATGGATCTGTTAGTGTAGGTGTATTGTTCAGCAACGTTGAAATTCTAACATGAATGTATGGATCACCAATGGATAAATTCTAACATGAATGTATGGTCTTTATCATTGATCTTAGTACATGTAAAGAAAGATTGCATCTTATTTAGAATTGCAGAACTACTAAATTGAAAATTGCATTTTGAAAAACATATCATTTATTGGGAATTGAATTTAGGACTTTGCATTGTGTTCATATTCATTTGTTTTACTTGATGAGTCATAACATCATTAGTTTCATGAACGCACTGTTTTTAGTAAGCAAGGCCACTAAAAGTAACGCTTATAATTTAAAATTGATTAGTAACGATTTTATTTTCTAGGGTGCACAAACTAGCTTAGGATTTAGAGCCTTGGAATAGGATTTTGTGAGTAAACTTCTCTAAGGCTATTAAATCAACATATGCAGTTGACTAAGGGAGTGGAGAAATCCATTGTATAATCGGTAGTATCAGGAGGCTTCGCTTACACCATATTTAAGCTTGAGGTTGTGTGAGGTTGATTGAAGGGATATCCCCCTGATACCTTCTTAGCATCAGATATATTTCTGGGGATCTATTCATATATGGGGATATTGCTAGTACTTTTACCTCTATGAGAGACGGTGCTTTCGAGGTTTCGGGATTTGTTACTCTACCCATACGGTAGATCTGACTTACAATTGTTCGACTATGCATCGGTTATATGGGTGTCTATTTTGCTTTTTTTATGAGAAAATAAACTATATTTTCACAATTTCTTCAACTTTCGGCATACAAAAGTATTTTTTTTATTTAGAATTTCACTTTACAGTAAAAACAAAACTTGTGAAGAATTTTGTTAGCGTTCCAATTACTATTTTCAAATTTTTTTTATTAAGATTTGATATGTCAATTTGACAATTGTTTAACAGTATGTTCCTTAAACATGAAAGGAATGATAATGCGTTATTTTTTCCCCCAACAATGTATCTATTATTAAACTTTTTTTTTAACAAACGAAATATACTGCAACAATCTACAAAGACTCTATTTTATTATGACTATAATTTTGAATCTAACGGATGAATATTATAATTTCTAGAATTTTTTGAAGTTGACCAAGATGAAAACGTTGCAGATTTTAAACACATGTTCCCCCCCACCCCACCCCCCCCCCTCTTGTATCTATCTTACTTTTTACTTAATAGTAAAATCTAAAAATACCCTTTTGAAAAGAACAGTTTAAGGATTATGAATATAATTTTTTCTAAATTTTTCACTGTGTATTTTTAGAGATACGGATATTTCATTTCACTGAATCATAATGTCAGTTGAAAATATTAAGCAGTGATTTTTTTTAAAAATTAAATAAAATTAGATAAAAATAATGAAAATGAAAACAAATTATAGGAATTGAAAGTAGATTCAATTTTGCAAATGTTGGTGTCATTTTAGAAACCAAATTTTGAGTATTAGCAAGAGTCCGCAACCTCCAAAGTTTAGGTAAGCTAGAGAAAATTCTTTGGTTCCTGCAAACAGCCTCATTCTCTAGTTTTCGGTCGAAAGAATCTTTCGGCCGAAAAACATTTCTTTCAGCCGAAAATCTTGGAAAACATGTCTTTTCATTTTTTTCTGGCCGATGGAATTAGCTCACCCAACTTTCGACCAAAAAAAGATTTTTTCGACTGAAAAAACCTTTTTTTGGCCGAAAGTTGGGTGAGCTAATTCCATCGGCCAGAAAAAATGAAAAGGCATGTCTATCATTTCATTTCGCACCAAATCATATAAATAATCTTTCGGCCAAACACATTTAACACAATTCATTTCTTGTTTCATGGTTTTCCAGAACACCTAAACAAAGTTTCAAATCATCTTGTTCGTATTTGTTGAACATGGTAATTGATGTTTGTTCAAGTTTTTATTGGAATAACAATTTATATATTGAGAGATAAATGTTGATCATTTTTCAAGGTGAAGCCTTTGTTGAACATAAAATTATTGATATTATTTTTTAATAATTTTTGTGACAATGAAGTTTTTATGAGACTATTCTAAAATGTTGATTTTGTTAAAAAAATTTACAGAGAACTATACTCATGGGAAATGGAAGTTTGCGCAAGAGAAAATTTGATCGCACTTGAGATGAAACTCACCATAATGATCAAAGGAAAGAGAAATAAGCAAGAACGTGCAAATATTGAAGAAAGAAACGATGATAATGTAAATAGATATTTTCAACAAGAAGAAGTCCAAATATAGAAAATTTTGATTCCAAATAGATGCAAATGATGAACTGGCTTGTTGGACAATGATTTCTAGGAAACCCTACAAAGATAGACTTGCAAAAAATGTTAAAGAATTGGCCCGTAATTGTTGGTTGATAGAATCTCGTGTTTCACCACATACAATGGATGTGTTGCGACAAAGAATAGAACGAAAACAATACGAAGAACATCCAAAACATATATTGTCAATGAAACAAATAGAATTGTTCAATAAGTTCAAATAAGAGCACAAAGAAGTTAAAATTTTCATCAATACATTTGTGCAACAAAAACAATGGTTTGTTAGACCCATCATTATTCGTGACACTTGTTGTTGTCATTATCATGTGGAATTTGAATTATATTACGACACTTTTCTTTATTTTGGTAAAAATTTATGGCCAATTTCACCTCCTCCTTCCACATTTCATGCTTTTATATCTAAAATTCTATGTGAAAGAGAAGGTGATAAATTATTTTACCAAAAAAAATGTGTTGCTGGAAAGAAATGTGATCATTGTGGAAATCTAAGTTTGTTTCACTCAATGTATCCTATTGATATGAATGATCAATCATTTTCTAATATAACAGTCAATTGGAAGAGATATGAATATATCAACAACACAGCTCCACATTCTACAAATATTATTTCCAAAAATATTGACTTGAAAGTAGATAAAATCTGTGTGATAGATTTTTTGAAGAAGTTTGAGGAAGAAATTTATAAATACACCAAGCATTCACATAGATCTTGATGGCAAGACTTGCAATTCAAACAATACTGTGAAGTGTTTCCACCAGGGACAAATTTTTCTATAGTTGATTTTGTAGAGAATTACACATTCGCTGCACAAAAATAAATACAGAGTGAATATTATCATTCTAATCAAGTCACTATATTTTTCCACATTCTATATAGACATTCTCAATGGAGTCTTGATAACATAGAAAGCACCAACGACAATCGACATGTTTTTAAATAATATCACTTTTATATAAGTGATGATCGAGAACATGACACGCATTATGTACAACATTGTTTTGATAAATTTTATGATTCATTGAAAGAACGCGGAATCAGATTCAATCAACATTGTATATGGTTAGATGGGTGTGCGGGTCATTTCAAGTCTTCACGGTCATTCTATTGGTTGTGTCATCTTCATAAAAAATCAAACATTACACATTGTTGGAATTTTTTTGAGACTGGTCATGGAAAAGGAGATCAGGACGGTGTAGGGGTATGTGTAAAATGGGCACTTTGAAGGTATCAGATGAACCCTCATACTGATCAATTTGAATACGTTGATAAAAATTTTGAATGGTACAAAATGGTGCTAAGCCATGAAAATAATCCATCAAGGGATGTGCGCAGGTGTGTCTACATATACATGTTACACATGTACACATGATATTTTTATTCACATGTTCAAATTTATATTCAATCTTCAATAATTTTCTTGAAATATTTCAAGTTAACAAGTTCTTGTCTTGTGGAGGTTTTTTTTGTATGTTGGAATCCAAGATGTGAATAGATCAATCCCATATAAATCCAGTACAATACATGGGACACGAAAAATGCATTCAATTAAAACAAAACACTATCAAAATGTGTTTGCATTTGATAGAAGAATTGAGTCTTGTTTTTGTTCAGTTTGCATAGAGGACACAGAATCCATAAGATTTGTGAAAACAAAATTGTAGAATATGTTAAAGCTTGGAGACATATCGAACTTAATCTAAAAGGAAAAATGCCACTTGCAAGCTCAGAGGATATGGAATCAAATGAAACTATAGTTTTAGTTGATGGCGATAGAGTTTTTGATCTTGTTAGAGAGGGTAATTTTTATGTTTAATTTTTTTCAAATAACCTGTAGATGTACTTGTGTGATAATCTAACACAAACTTTTTGTTGTCCAATATATCGAGTTATTTGCAGGAGATGTCTTTGTCTTGGTTTCACCTGTAGACAACACTGAAAATGTGAAATATTATTTAATGCGACGCATAGAACAAAATATGAAGTTATTAGAAGATTTTGATGATAATTGTTTTATATATGAAAAATGATCCATCGTATTGAAAGGATATTTTTTTCAAGAAACCCATCAAACCGATACTCATGTTCACTTTCAAGACTATCAGTCAGATGTCATAAGTGGTCAATATAGTCATTTGGTATGTGCAGTGGGCATAAAGTTAATAGAAGTTCAATCAAGAAAAAAAAAAGTTAGAAAATGGAAAATGTCCAAAGCCGATCATGAACGAATAATTGAAGATGGAATACCATTACGATTTCTTTAAACAAGTGACATGTACATTCTAGAATTTTATATTTTGCATTGAAAGTACACGCATTTATGAATATCTAGGATTCTAGAATCATTTTCAGTTTAGTTTACTTTCATGGTCCATTTAATTAAGAAAAGTTGTATTTTTTATGAATTATAAAGTTTACCAATCCTTATTTACAATTTCAAAGAAGAACCTATAGATTGTATCTAGGGAACCTAAATTGATCTATACTTTGGATGATTATACTTTAATCCTACAAATTATCCAAATTGTATACACAAATTCTTTAATGCATGTAACCAATTTACTACATATAGGATTTGTGTTCATTATTTGCAATTTGATTGTCAATGCTTTTTTATATGAAGAGGATAACTTCATAGCAAAACTAGGACCCATTTCCATGTCATTATAAGGGATTATTGATGGCTAAGAAAAACTTTAAAGACATCTTAAAGTGTATGATTAACATCCTAATTAAAAAAATTCAAGGTAATACATGTATGATTATCATCCTAATTAAAAACATTCAAGGTAATACATGTATGATTATCATCCTAATTAAAAAAAATTAAGTCATCTTAGAAAGTATCAATTTTAATCATGAAATTGTGAATTTTGATTCCAAAAGTGTTGAAATTATATTAAATTGTTAAATTTTTGCATTTAGATTTCAATATCTTGAAGCAAATTGAAATAAAAATGTGTATGATGAATAGGTAACAAGTTACTTATATTCTACACATTAAACATAGTTTTCATTGAGTTTGATTGAAAAAAACTTAAGTTGAAAAYGAATTTGATTTTGTGGCTTGATAACAAAAAATAAAAAATAATAGATCATCTACTAAGGCTTGGTTTGTTGCATTTAGATTTTCATAATTTTAATTGAATTAATGGTAGATGTCATATTAATGGCATTAGTGAATACTTCCAATGTAAGAATTGATAATTTCCATCAACCATTTTCTACTATTTTCGATACAAAAATAATTTATATCAATATAAATTTTAATGAAAATCCCTTACTTATATTAAAGTATATTTTATTTTTACATATTAAAATAAGTTCTAATACTTCCAATGTGCAGAGGATTGATAATTTCTAGATCAACCATTTTCTAACATTTTCGATACATAAAAATTTATATCAATAAAAAATTTAATGAAAATGGCTTACTTATATTAAAGTATATATTAATTTTACATTCTAAATCATGTTTTTATTTCAATTTTTATTACAAAGTACACATTTTTATTTCACTTTTTCTTGAATAAATATATTGATAGCTCGAAAAGAAACCAAAGACTAACATAACCAGTTTAGTGTTGGACTGTCATTTCATTGTGAAATTTCATAAGAAACTATAAAATTTGATGACTTGGTTTGATTATTTTCAACCATATTTCCAAATCAAACAAAATTTAAATTATAAGTTAGAAACTATAATTTTTATTTCACATTTTCTTGAATAAATATATTGAAAGCTCGAAAAGAAACCAAAGACTAACATAACCATTTTAGTGTTGGACTGTCATTTCATTGTGAAATTTTATAAGAAACTGTAAAATTTGATGGTCTTTGTTTTAACTATTTTGAACCATATTTTCAAATCAAACAAAATTTAAATTATAATTTAGAAACTATAATTTGATAACTACCCAAATCTCCCATCGCTACACAATCAGCTCCACACAAAATCAACTCTACTTCACATAGTACAATAATGTTTATAAATAAAATAAAATAAAACAATTTTAATTCAGCACAGTATCGTAAAACATAAATTAACCTTTTGAGAAATCAAATATGAGACAGTAAATTGATATTTTGAGTTCCATATATATATATATATATATATATATATATATATATATATATATATATATATATATATATATATAATCAAAGTTTGAATAGTTACATGGCCAAATACATAGGTTTCACATCCATTTCAGGATGATAACAAAAACTAAGACATTTAACTCCAAAATTTTGGACTCTAAGCCATCTCTTTAAGATAGATCACTTGATACCTGCAAAAGAAAACATAATTCAAAAATTAAAAATTTACAATTCAAACATGCAAAAGTAAACATAATTCAAAAATTAGAAATTTACAATAAAATATATGTACAAATTTAAAATAAAATGTACACATGTACCATTTTAGATAAATAAAACAAGCTGTGATTAAAACAAAATTGACATACATACCAAAAGAGTTAAGTCTCATCCTCCAACATACTCATTTCCACCAAATATAATGTAAACATATTTTCCACCAAATATAATTTAAATATCTGTAACAATAAAAAACAATAATAAAAAAACAAATAACACATATTAACATATATACTTTAACTAAATATTAAATAAACAATAAGAAATAATAACATACTCAACCAGACTTAAACAAATTTAAGATTTTCCCTCTCTTTTTATTACACTTTGTTGACACTTTTTTTAAACCAAACTTTCATCACAAAGTTCCAAAACTTCCAAAATAGTTACTCTCCACATTAAGCATACATGATTTAAAGAATTTGAAAAATCTTATCTAAAAAAAATTTTAAAATTAAAGAGAAAAATTGTGTTCTTGGTAAGATTTTTTTTTGTCCAGAGTTAAATAATAATATGAAAATAAATATAGAACTGTGTATGCAGAAAGTTCACAAAACTCCATATTAAGTCATTCTTTGAATAAAATATGTATCTCCTTGTGGATAAAGTCTCAAATCCTTTAGGTGAAATTCTCATCCCAGGTGATTTTATTTACTCAACAGTAAAATACTAATCTCCTTAGCAGTAAAATACTTCTCTCCTCTTATGAAATGGAATAGATGTTCTCATATAATCAAATTCCATAATTCCTTTTCAAATTAAAGGACTCATAAATCTTCATATTAATCCATTCTTCCAAGAAATTACTTATATCTATGAAAGTTCACAAATCTTCATTTTAAAAACCATTCCTCTAGAAAATACTTATCTCCTCTTTCTTTGGTGGAATAGATATTCTCATACAATCTTTCATGTACATCAAGAAAACACAAATCTGCACATATATTAAGTCATTCTTCAAAAACTATTTAAATCTTTCATCTTTGGGATGTATTCATATTACATATAATCAATTGTTCTTTGAAATTATATGTGAGCTAGCTCACATATAGTATATGTGATCTAGCTCACATATAGTATATGTGAGTTCCAGAAAATACTTATCTCTTCTTATCTCCTCTTTCTGCGGTGGAATAGATGTTCTCATATAATCTTTCATGTACATGAAGAAAACACAAATCTGCACATATATTAAGTCATTCTTCAAAAACCATTTAAATCTTTCATCTTGGGGATGTATTCATATTACATATAATCAAATGTTCTTTGAAATATGTCTTCTTCGTAATCTAAACATAAGTGAGATCATGCACGTACATATCCTATTTGTAAATCTACTTGAATGTTGGTTTTTTTGGTTAGTAACCAATTTAGTTAAGAGTTTGACAATACCCTGGCAAGAAGGAATTCACTTCGTTGTATGCAGAAAACACAAATGTCCATACTATGTCATTCTTGGACAAGAAGGCAAAGAATGCAATCGAAGAAAATTTAGAAACTTTCCCTTTTCTGATGCGGGATAAAGTCTGTTCTCAAATAATCAAATGTTCAAGTTCAAAATTAGGTCTTCATCATGATCTACACATAAATAAGATTGAATGTACCATTTAAGACAACAATAAGTTTATATAGGGGTTCTATATATTTCAAAATAATTGATCAAAGCATTGAAAATTTATATATACACTAGTTTAGTAACCCTATGAATAGGAAAGGCTAAACTAAAAATTTGAAAAAAATAAAAAATATAAGCTTATTCAACAAAAATAAGTTTGAACACTTTTATATAAAACCCCAACATAAAAGAAAATTAAAACTCAGTAATGTGAAATGAACATACATTTATGAATCATCATGAATATACACACCCTTCTGAGGTATGGATGCTTCATCCTCAATCCCAATCTCTCTCACTCTCTTCTCCACATTTTGTTCAAGCACACTCGCAGGTACTCTCTTCTCCACATTACCCTATATAACACATTTCAAATTTGAAAATTTGAAAATTAAATTTAAATGATTTTAACACATTAAATTGCAGTGTTAAATTTTGAAACATGTAATGCCTATGATGTCTCAACCTATGATTCAATAAATTAAATGTTGTTTAATACATTCTTCTTTTAAATTAATAATTTAAATGACAATTTGCAATTTTAATATATAACTAAATTGTTTTCAACATGCAATGATACATGTGAACTCCCACCCTCTTCAAACTCTCCCAATGAGAATTGAGACAAGCCTTCCCAAGTAGTAGAAGATGGAATAGGGATTTGTGAACAATACAACTAAGTATTAAATCTAGGATTCAATGTGTTCACATTTATACAAAATTATAAATGTAACGTTGTTGATCTTATTCAAAATATTGGAGATTGGAAAACTAAAGTGTTCATCTATGGATATTAGAAAACACATACCTGATTCAACCCATCCAAATTTAAACTTGTGGAATCAAATCCCCTATTTACTGGAGATTCATTTAACATATCTCCAAACTGCAATTAATGACAATAACAACTCAATTATTTATATAGATATAATGATATGTATCTAGATCTAGAATTAGAAGTAAATTATCCTAAAATGCATCAAAAATTTACTAACTAGAACACATACCAATATGTTGTTTAGTTGATCATTATGAAAGACCTCCTTCCAACCATCACGGAAAAATTTTGCATACTCCTTAATATCTTTTACTGGCATGGTTTTTAACTTCGTATCTGTTTTATAAACAAAAATGGCTCGAGAATTGGATTTCGCTCGTTGACACTTCAAACCAACATCAACACCATAAAAAATCGATTCCAAATTTTCCTCGATTGCATTCCTAGCTTCTTTGTCAACCTCTGATGAAGCTCACAACTCTGAATATGAAGCAAATTCCTCTGTTAGGCGAAATACTAAAGTTCGTGGAGGCCTCTGCAATGTCGCATTTTGATATGTCTATTTTTTATCATATGTTCATCATTTACCAACTCCATAATAATCAGATGGTAGACTAGTATAATCAGGGTGCATGTCTAGGAAAAACTATGCATAAAAGTGTCCAAAAAAATAATGTGGAACCTCATCATTCCATGGAAATTTCTCATATGCTGCAAAAAATATGTTATATAGATGTTCTGCTATGTTGGGGTGCTTAAAATATTGCACCTTCAACATCTTTCTCTTTGGCCCATCTTTGAAATTGAACATCTAAATTGTGTTTTCTTTTGAAACTTTATTTTTTACTGCGTCTCATTTATCAGGGCCTATCACCTCTGAATTTCGCCGCCTTATCAAATCAATAAAACTATCAGTGGTTGGCGCCATCTTTTGATATGCATACATAAAGTTTTGCAATGAATGCAAAACAATATACAAGCTTTGTTTACTCTCTTTAGGGAGATCCAAGCTCCTCAAATCATTTTCCAACCTACTTTTGACACATGAGCATCGCTCAAGGGTCATTCCTTCAATAATCCATTCCCAGAGAATCTCATCACCAACATTTGAAGGATAGGTGGATGTATGCGTGTAATCTTATGTTTCTTGATAACTACACCTCCTAAATCCACCTTCACCCTCTTCACCAACATTAGAATATTTGTGACACCCACTCTGTTTCATTGTCTTCCCTTGTAGTAAACTCATTGTCTACAAACACGTTTGAAAGTAATTACAACATTTAACTTGACATAAATATAAATACACAAAAATAAACAAAATCAAATAAAATTACCAAAAATATTTTATTGTCCTGATGTATTCCCTACATTCTCATGTGTAGGAGTATCAATATGCAACCTATCTAAGAAGGTTGCATCCATAGCATTTTCTTAAGTACATTCTCGAGTTGATCTATTCATAAACTTGTTTGATAATCTCCTCTGATGAGATTGGCATTGGTCACTCAAAGTCTCAGTCGAAGAAGGGGTTCCTCTTCTTCCTTCTTGGGATAGCCTAGAGCGTTTGCGAGGAATGTTTGGAGACTCATGTCTCAACATCTCGCCTTAATATCTATCCTTTTGAAATTCATGAATATGAAAGTTCATAAGTTTTATAACATTAAATGGAAATACTAAATTTATAACACAAACATTTAAGAACATATATTGAAAAAACTAGAACAACTATATTTTTTACAATCATTGACAAAAACAATCACTGACAAAACATTTAATTAAAAATAAAAAAAGAAACAATATTACATGATACATGTTGCTACTATCCTCTTAGATATATGCTCAGAAAAAGCTTCAAGGGATCATTGATCAAACCCTCGGGACAGATCTCATCATGACACATGGAACAAATTTCCAAGGAGAACTTTTAGGGTAAAATATCAATAGACTAACCAACAACATACACATTTGGCACCAACAATATAAGAGAATGGAAACATACTCAAGGTGGAATTAGCAAGGAGATATAGAGGATGACACCAACACAAAAATGAGGAAGGCGACACCAACAAGTAGAACCAAAATATCCAAACAATAACCAAGAAGAGATCTCCAGCAAGATGTAAAAGACCAAGAAGAGGGGTCATAGCCACAAAATTAAATAATTAAATAAGTCAAGAGAAGGGATCCAAAGTCAAGGAAGTTAGCTTTCTTTAGGAAAAAGCAAAGAACAAAACCAAAAACCCACACAACAATTAAGGGGGGCCTAATTCAAGCAAGGGTGGTTTCAACACAAAGTCAACAATTAAATTCTTCCAAAGTCAAGAAGGCTAAATTTATTTAGATAAAGAATAAAACCAAAAACCCACACAACAATTAAAGGGAGCATAAGTCAAACAAGGGTGATTCCAAGACAAAGTAAACAATTAAGTTCTTCTTGAATGACAAAATGTCCACATGATTCTCATGATATTTACTTATAAGCTTTTACCATCTCGGCATACAAGGAAGATCAATAATGTTATCATGCTCTTCTTAACTACTCCTAGGTCTCATGGACCATCCCGAGAGAGAAAATATTCACACATTATCTCAAATTGGTACTTAACAAAAAACAAAATAAACCAAAAAACCAAAGGAAGATCAATAATGTGATCATGCTCTTCTTTGGATTTTATTTAGTTTATACATTTGTTGTTCTTCAATCATGGGACAAGATCGAATTCAAGCCCGTCCCTATACATGGACAAGTCCAAATTCAGATATGTCATCCCATCTGATAAACATAAATTATACCTCTACTTGTATGTGCCCGATATGGTCTAGGTGTTGTTGTGTCTTTGTTTTTACTCTATTGTGTCTGCATCCTATTGTGTTCATAAATTATTAATTTATAGGAGGTTTGGGCCTGTCCCTGTACATGGACAGGACCATATTTGGCCTTGTCCATGTACAGGGACAGGCCCGAATTCGAGCCTATCCATGTACATGGACAGGGCCGAAAATTTCCCTATCCATGCCCATGGATAGGTCAAATGGGATTATCTATGCTTACTATTATAGATGTTGAGGACAAGGTTAATAAAAATCTTGAAATGGTTAGGTGGTCGCGTCAATTTGATCTCCGGTTAAAGCTCTATAAGTTGACTAAGTAGCATCCTAGCTAATTATAATTCCACTAGGTCAATATATAAAACCTACAGTAGCACTAGTAGCAGATATAGTTCCTAGGAATTATATATGCTTACTAACACCATAATCACATTCTTCTTTAGATAAAGGTAATCACATAACTAACACCATATGCTTACTTACAGTTTTTGGAACCATTACATGATGGGTAACTATGAAGTAAGCTCTACTTTAAGCTCGATATCTACATGTTACTACTTATGCCATATGTAATAGCACATAATAATAAATACTCGTAATGTAATTAACACAAAGCTAATTTTCATTAAAATAATAGTAATACGATATCACTATTACTATTTAGATCACCTATCCATCATGTAGAGTGAGTGTATTAGTACTACTTATGATAGTGATTAGTTGATTACCATTGATTGTCATTACTTGAATATCAATTAGTACAAAACTAAGTATGAGTATAGCTTCCTGACATGAGTCTAATGTATCTTATTATGAACTACTGATTACACCGGTTTGAATCTCTTATTGTGTAGTAGCTAGTGATATTTCTTCCCATTAATTCCATAACATTCCATACTATGAATCTCATTCTGGTACCAGCACAATGATCACTATAAGGAAGTAATTCCATTGAATAGGGATACTACTAACCTCTGCCCTATTTGTCCAGTTACAATTAAAGGTTGTTGTATAAGCTATAACATAGGGTCATGAAGCAAACGCCATGAATGTTAACTACAAGAGGAATTATAAGAACTAAAGAACTAAAGGAAATATCTTAACCTGTAATACAAGGGGAATAGAGCCATTCCATTACTATGATATCATTAATACAAGAACAACTTATCTTAAGGTTCAACAAGGTGATATCATGTTACCTATTTACCATAATCAATACGTATTGTGATATTAATCTTATCTCTTATTAACTACATGGGATATCACTAGAAAGAAATGGCACAAAGTATCAGCACATGTCTTACACTTGTATGTGACTCCAATGCTTGTGTCATAAGCTATTACCCTTATTTTAACCTATCACCATTATCGAGTAGTGTGTATATTCCTTTTATTTCCCTAATCAACATTGTGGAACAATGATAAGTAGTATTTGTTCATTACAGATAGCTTAGGTATTACTTCAATATCAACGTGGTTATCATATACAGTAAGCATTACTTAGTGTTATATATGGTTTATATGTAATTTCAATCTCAAAGATATGATACTATCTCTATGTGTATAATCAATACAGATCCATATATTATGCATATTACTTAGTTGTATCAATAAAGTTAAACATGCTATCTCAAAAACAGAGGCTCTATCTAAGCTATTCACATATATCACATGTGTTCACTTTCAATACTATGATTCCAGTCAAAGTTGATTGACACTAATATAGAGGTAATACTAGTACTAAGGAATACTAGTATTATGCATAGTTAATACTATTCAATGGTAATAGTTATGGAAACAAGATTCACCCTTGTCACAATAGAGCTCATATCTCTAATCCTTGTTGATCTCTTTGATTTGCCTCATATCTTCACTGTTCATTTCCTTATATTCCCATATCTATGGTATTCTCATACAGTAAAGCTTTGCATAGTATGGATAAAATAAGTCAGAGATAATACCATGCAATCTATAACAGTATATGTGTCATATTAGTGTAAATACAAATGGTAATAGATCACCAAAGCTAATGTATGAGGTCTTGTAGAGGGCTTGTTGTGATCTCATATCATATTAGCTCATTACTTCATCATGTTCAACTCTATACAGTTGGCTGGTATGATTACAACAAGTTTGATTCATGTTTCTGTAAACTTAATTTATCCCTATTGTTTCCATAATATTGAGTTTGTTAGACTAGATAATACACTAATCACTATGTTGTAATTAATGGGAAACATACACTTATAGGGAGAATACATGGTATTGTAACTCGGCTTAAAGATGGTATTGTAATCACATCTATTACTAAAATCTTAGATATGGTATATGTCATGATATATTAGTAATAACATGTATGATAAGATGTATACCATTGCCTATATATGTAATATGGATCTGTATTAACTCATGGTAATGCTTCTATGATTCAGGTAGTCTATGATTACTGTATGTTCACTAGTATGTACACTATAACTAGGAGTGATGTCAAACTTAGATATAGTATATGTCATGATATATTAGTAATAACAAATATGATAAGATGTATACCATTTCCTATATATGTAATATGGATCTGTATTAAATAATGGTAATGCTTCTATGATTCAGGTAGTCTATGATTATTGTATGTTCACTAGTATGTACACTATAACTAGGAGTGATGCCCAACTTAGCTCCAAGTAATACGAATGATTCAGGGAATTACAATGGAATCAAATTAGGCATAGGATAGTTAAAGATCATAAGCTAAAAGAAGTAGAGACCTATCATATTTACGTACAATATAAGCACAGTCATGGTCACATTGTATTACTATCGATCCTAGTTATATGAGCATAGTGACTAGTACTCTTCTATATCAATTCCACATGTTATAACTATCATATATTATGGGATTCTTTATCCTTATTACTCGTATTGAATAGTGTAAATAGAACTATTACTATAAGCAACACTATAACTATACTAGTAGCATAATTAACAAGGGTCTTACAAAGGGTATACTCTTATCCAATACAGATGGGTTTTACTTACTCTGATTAAGAGGGACCTAAAGCAATGGAATCAAATTCATATCTTACCCGTATGAGCTATGTGGATATTAGGATATAGTTCAAAGTGTAGAGTAAGAGTCTAAGGTATAGGCCACTAATCTCTGTATGATCTTCATGGAACACTATGGCTATTATCTCTACCACCATGTATCAGAGTATGCATATCGATTCCCCTTGTTCATATGTTACCATATTCAACGGTAAATCTCAGACAATTCCTTGGGTCTAGTATTACTAGTATCTATACCATATAATAAATATGTTCATGTTAGTTGTAATGGGAGTAGCTCATGTCTATCACCTATACCTACCAAATTGACTCCTATTATGTGCTAGATGTTACTGTGTTCACTAGAATAAAGGTCAATGGATGTAATACTAACATAGAATTATAAGTCACACTACATATCATACTTTGAATTACCACAAGAGAGCATAGAGCTATACATGGTGTGTTTCATATTAGTTGAGATCAATTTGTTATTATGATAGCTTACATGCTTTGATTATTATCA
>ML819562.1:102658-130057 GCA_009831015.1 Picea engelmannii
CATTGGAGAGTCTCATCATCTCCTTATAATCAAGTGATTTCCACCAAATTGCAGCATCACCTTGCAATTTGAAACCTACCCAATGGGGCCAAGTATCTCCCCATGCTGATTTTCTTTCTTTAATGAATGATTCAATACTAGGGTCATCACCTTTCATGTCCCATTACATTGCTTGAACCCCTTTATATAGTGCTACCATCACCTAAGAACATTCTAGAGGAGGAATCTTCGAGAAGTAGAACCTTCTAAGAAGTCATCTTACATTTATTATATCTAACTACCATAGTGGGCCTTATTTAATAATATAGTGGACCTAGTCCACGTTACATTGAATGACCTCCACTATTATCACTATGGGCCCTCTGGGCCCCCCCACTACCTCTCTAGCTACCTTACATCGGCTTACCCTTTTAAATTTTGTTCTACAATTCATTCCCTTATATATTTTCTCAATTTTTTCTACATCGAAATCCATCATCAATTCTATATGTTCCATTCAAAGAAATTTTCTTCGTAAAGGATCAAAGGAAGGTCAAAAGTGGGAACTAGTCAAATGGGAGGATCTCTACAAACCCAAAGCCTCAAGCGACCTTGATTTGAGAGACCCAGGAACCCTAAATAAAAATTTTGGGGATAAAACTTGGTGGAGATGGTTAACCCACCGTTTTTATCCCTGGGAAATGAAAGAGAAAATATGGGAAAGAATATGGAAAATCAACCATTGGCCTAAAGTTTGCACTTTTCTCTAGCTGGTGCTCCAAAACAAAATCCTCACTTGGGAAAATATTATAAAACGAGGATTCATAGGTCCCTCCAGGTGCCCTCTATGATTCATTCAAGAAGAAACTACAGAACATCGCCTCAACAAATTCACTTTCATCCAGAACTTATGGGACCAAGCGGCTTCAATCATGCACACTACTGACAAAAATGTGGAAAGCATCAAAGCAACTTCTGAGCATTGGAAACACTAAGCATTCAAAAATCCAATTCTCAACTGAGTATGGCTTATGCTTGCAAGAGTCCTCGTCTGGAAAATATGGAAAGAGAGAAACAACATAATTTTCAAATCAACTTCGCTCCCTAAAGCACAATTCTAGGCACGCATCTAATTTTGCATCAGAGAAACAATCTATTCTCAAACCTGGAACCCCAAAGATATTAAATGTGACTCACCTGAATCCACCATCCTCACCTAGTAGCAACTCCTCACCAACCCCCCTCCCACCTGTTCCCCCCACCAACTCAAGTCCCTCTTTTTGGAGCAAGCCCATAGCCAGATTCATCAAACTCAATTTTGATGGCGCTTCTAAGGGGAACCCAAGACCTATAGGCTTCGGCACAGTCTTCAGAAATGACCAAGGAAATATCCTTCTAATATCGGCTAGTAGCCTTGGCCACAACACTAACAATGCGGTTGAACTTTAGGTGTTGATACAAGGCTTTCTCATTTCCAACAGAATGGATTATTCAAATATCATCGTGGAGGGTGATTCACAAATCATCTTAAACCTCTTATCCAAGCTACTCACCTACTCAACCCCATCCAAAATATCCCATAGCTGAAAACTCCTCGGTAACTTGGAAATCATCCATTCCTTAATTATCCCCAACATCGATCTCCTTCCTTCAGATGTTCGCAGAGAATCCAATCAAATTGTCGATAAACTTGCCAACACAAGGGTGAATCTCACTCATGGTGTTCTCCTCTATACACCTTCCCACTCCTCGAACCACCCCCTTTTTGTTGACTGCTTTACAATGGATCTCAAATACATCTCAATCCCAGATGGGGTGACATCTAGTGGCCACATCCACCATGACAACATGCACATCAACCACCCCCTCTCTCCTAGGGTGGCGACCCAACGACACACATTCACTCCTCCTGCAACTACCTCTACAATTTCACCTAAAATCGCCCTCCCTCCTGTACACCATTTGTGTCAAATTGATGGCTCATCAACTTCCTTTGCAAGTTAACCTTGTCACGCACCCATAGAAGATGGATCATTTTGAACTCTTCTTGTCCCCATTTTCTCTTCTCCTAGCACATGTTCTTCTTTCCAAGCCTTCTCTCCTTCTCTTCTCTAAGCTTCAACCTCTGGCCTCCAGCGTTGCACACCTACTACACACCCTTTCTCCCTATATGTGACTCACTTTGTGCTCATTTTATGCCTAGAATTCAAGGCCGCTCTCTCAGAGTCGGCGTGCGTTCCACACAGAGTGGTCTCCCTCCTTTCATTATGCATCCTTGTTGCACCTGTCCCTACCATAATAACACGGCCCAACATCCCCCTCGCTCCACGAGCGAAGGCACATACTATAAGCCACCCGAGGATCTAGTTTTGACTTCCTCCACTGGTTTGCTTCCCCCCAATATAGACGCATCCTCTAGTTCATCCCCCACACCTCTGCTTCATCCTGATTTCACTGATTTCCATAGGGAAACCATCCAAGCTTTGAGCAAGGACAACGCAGAAATGAAATTCCTCCAGGAGATGATGGAGAATCGTTTGTACTGGCTTCTAGATTCTAGAGCACAAGACCCTTCTCAGGGCCGCACCACAGAGGAGATGCTTTAGGAAACAATGGAGACAAAATGGTCAAACACGTCAGAGCATGCTTTCCTCCATAGCTACACAGGAAATTAATTTTCATGGTCTGTCACTTTTTGTTCCTCATAGCCTTTGTTTGGTCTACCAAGCCACAAAGTTATCTTTTTTGTTTCTGCAATAGGCTTAGCTTAGATATTTTGACTGTGCATCATGACAGATTGTTAGGAAGTAACAGGATTAGCAGAATCTTATGGAACTTTTATCTATGGTGGTGGGGTTGGTTTCATTTTATGGAAACCTCAGCACTAGTCTCTCAGACATTATATGTAAATTTTGATTCTGAAAGCTAATACAACTRTTAGCTTACAAACAAAAAAACAAGATACAATATGTTGATTAAAYGTGTTTAGAAACAAAAATACSTAAATATGATGAGTAAAATGATTGTGATTTGAATATTTGTGTCTTTTTCATATATTATAACAATAACTTTATAACATAATTATTCATTAATAATAATGATGTAATAATAATGTTATTTTTTTAATTTTCATTATTCAAAKATTACAAGACATAGTTATAATACAATTGTTTACTAAAATCACAATTATTATATTTTAATAATATTTAATTTTTCCAAAGATTTTATTAATTCATATTATCCAACTATTATAATATATSAAATTTATTCAATTAAATTTTAAATATTAAATATAGAGAATAATAATACATTTTGATCTATACACTTATGATGAAATGGTTTCACAATTTTTTACTCTAATACAAACTTTAAAGATATTCCATTAAAAAATAATATCACCCAACATTTTATMATTAATATTTTAAGAATTAATAAAATTGACAAAGGTTTCTATACTTTTAGATAAGTATGGATCATTAAAAATTTCCTTAATTCTAACTAGGCTATAGAAAAAGACTCTTTTATAATTTCCATGTTCTTCCTATATTGACACTTCTTTCAAGGAGAATGTAAAAATAATGATTAATATAAGTTTATATGATTATAAAACTAAAGGATGGAGTGAAATAGGTGAAGGCGGTAGTTGCACTAGTTAAGGCTGGGAATGTCATCAAAGTTGGTAATGTCAACACGAACTCGTAGATGTTGCACAAAATTATTTTGTTGGAATTGTCCTTAGAGGTTCCATCAAAGTAAGTATACATTTATTTGATTTTTTATTTTTCCAAACAACCAAAAATTTGAGGTTTGAATATTTTTTAATATCTTCATTTTTTTTGTTAAATAAATTATAATTTAAAATAAATATTTTTTAATGTACATCACTGACTTTGTTATATCTCAATTAATGCTTAGCAATTCAAAGGTTAATATAAACATATGTTAATATAATACAGCATAAATTTTCTATAATAAACAGTAAATATGACAATAAAAATATATCAAAACCACATCTTTTGCTTGTACTATTTAATGTATTTTCAATATGATCGTTGTAAATGGTTGTTAACTTTTCATATACAACATAATTATAAAATGAAGAAAAAAAACATAATTGGCCATTATATATACCCATAATAAAATGATACGTCCATAATATAGATGTCCAAACAAATCATTTATAAACCAGTCTTCGTTGCCATCGCCATGATTATCTTCCTCCCTTGGCATTGTAACATTGTTTTTCTCAAAAATATGTTTAGATCTTGGATCATGTCTCAGTCACATCTGGGTAAAAAAACACTTGGTCGCAATGTTTTGGGAAAACATGAGGCTCCTTACTTTCAACCCACATTTTTTTAGAGTTAATACATATCATCCCACTATCACAATCTTCCTTTACATTTCTCTGGTCAAAGGTTTCCCACCACTTGCAACAAAAAATAACACATTGAAAAGTCCACTTGCATGATCTCTTGTATATTTCCAATGTAACTTAATGTACCCTCTATTAGGTTTTGATCATGGTGCTAGCATGAATAGATTGGTTGAAATCGACCTCCACTCCACAATATTTTGTGATGTGTACATTATCAACATACTCAGTGTAAAAATGGTGTCCATATGCCCACATAGATGGGGACAAATGCACCTGTAAAAATGAGAACAAAGGATGGTTTCATGTGTCTAATAACTGGAGCATTAATAAAACCACAATATGTGTTACAAGTGAAATGTTCAGTATTATAAATATAATGTGGTACTCAGAGAGTTTATTACAGATTTGTTGCACATGGTCCCTATGTTTAGTGCATCCATATCTTCTCCACGTGGGTTACAACCGAACACCACATATTTCTCTTGTATTTGGTCAACCATCCAACTAGGGACATATTTTTGGCATATTTATTTTAAATGATCAAGATAAGGCATGCTTATACCATTCAACTGTATGAATGATTTCTTGCCACTGTCTCATTTCCTTCTTTTCTCTTCATACAATGTGACCCATGGTTTTTTTGCCTCCACGTTGTAAGGAATGAATTTATTGATGGAATCAATTTTTAAATTTACTGATGTATAAAAATATTCAAAATGAATAGCATGAGATCAAATATATATTATCAACTTAAAGAACGAATTTCTTGATGGCATAAATTTCTAAATTCATTAATGTATACAAGAATTCAAAACGAAAAGCATAGGATGAAATATATATTATCAACTTCAATGTTCTATATACTAAATTGAAAAAATACAAATGACTTAATCTTTATCAAATACCTTTTTATGTTCGTTTGGAGTAGCTCCCCTTCCCTTTTTTCCTCATCTTGATGTTCATCCCAAATGAATACCCCTTTTTTGTCGTCAATTTGTTTGATGTAATCACTATCATAATAGAACAACTTGTATACTATGTACCTCTCCTTCATAGAGCACTCTGGTGTTTCCCTTAGTTAAACAAACCCCTTCAATTTTATCATGTACCTCTCTAAGGAGAATACCAACGACATGAGAGAACCCCAGTTAATTCAACCTCATCAGGTAGGTTAATTAAAAGATGGACTTGCAATTCTATAAAACTTGTGGGAAGTTCCTTCTCAAACATACAAACAATCTCAGCTATCTCTCAACACCACTGTGAAATGTTAGCCATATGAATCTCCCTTGATTTGATCCAATGTAAAATTGAAGATAATTTCTATATGGAACATCGCAAGTCATGGGGGAAGTCATGGTTCACACAACCACACACAAGCCAAGGATAGTGACACTAAAAAATAGACACAGACATCATTAATTTCAAAAAACTTATGAGTCCATAGTATATTTTTACCGATGTCAGTATAGAATAAGAATCATGTATTCAACATACATACCCTTAGAAAGTTCATATGGTCATGTGATTACGAAACTGACAAATCCCCTTCTACACTGAAGCAACGTCATAGAGTCGACCCATATAAAGAAGGTGCCTTCACACCCAATATAACATCCATCGCCATAAAAATATCACCTTTCTTCAAAATCCATGGGACATCACCTTCTTTAAAATACCAAGAGGGACCGACTTCTCCTCTAGTTTCTTTTCTTGAATAATGTCTCTTACTAGTATTTGAAGCAACAAGATATCTCCTAATAGCCAATGTGTCACTTTTATTCCATGATATGTGCCTCCATAAAGAAGATGAAATAGTTTTGAATATATTCATGGGATCTAGTAAGTAGCCAATCTTAAGATGCTCCCAATATGGAAGCTCATAAAATAAAGATTTCCTTTTCATCTGGCCGATGGGAATTTTCTCAACATAGGTGTCAAAAAATACAGGATCATCAAAACTAGGTTCCCCATTTGATTCAAAAAATTATGTCATTTCCTTATTCTCTATGTCATATGCCCTAATCCAATATGTCGATGTCATCATTTCAGGTCTCTAGGTTCTCTCTAGTTTACCATTGAAAGAAGGCGAAAATATTCTATAAGAGTGGTCTTGTAGGAGGAATACCCTCGAATATTCATACATCGACTTTCATACGTGGTTGGACAACCTAGACTTTATAGAAGTTCCACAAAATTTACATCCATGATACCCTTTTGTTACAAGACCTGTGATGTTATCATATATAGAGCATGTTAGTGTCAAAAATATAGTTGCACCAAATGAAGTATGCCAAATAACATTACAAATATAAACAAATCAATGATCCAGATTATTTTCGGAACGAAATGAAAGAAGAGAAATTACATTGAAGTACTCATGAAAATTTCCAGAAACAGAGAAATACAACAATACGTGATTTATATTAATGAAATAATTGTAAAAATTCTGTAAACATATAGAGTGAAAGACTCGCTAGAATGGTCACATATTTATCTATGAGAAGAGATGTGACAGCTACGCTCATTTGCTAGAAGATGATTGTAATGAGGCTTTGAAGGCCTTTTATGATAAACATTAATGCCAAAACCCTAGACATCCCAAAACCTAACCCTAGGAGATGAAATGTCAAAAGTCTTGTGGGCCTCGTTTGGGTAAGTTAGTATATTAACTTCCCAGGGTCGTAAATTTTGCATATGATCTTCATTTTAGGCACATGATAGCCCATTGGAACGGTATTTTTGAGAACTATGCATTACATCATCAAAGTTTGACTTTGTCTACAATTTGATTGTGGCGAGCAAAAAAAAAACATTGTTAGGGACCCAAAATGGCCCTGGAAGTACAACAAGATGTGTTGACATGAAAACATACAAAATAAGCCATTTGGATTAGGTGGAAGGTCACCAGTATCCACCTGGAAGATGTGTCATGCTTTAGACAACCCTGGAAGTGTAGAACCCAAAATTACAAAGAAGTATAGAAGAATGTGTTGAACTAAAAACTGCCAAGAGGATCGAGTTGAAACAGGTGGGTGGCCACCAATATCCACCTGGATCAATCCTCCCCCCTTAGGAATCAATGGTCTCCATTGAGTTGAATTCACAGGGAAGAGGGGAAATCATTTTATGAATATGAAGCTTGGTGAGTTGCATGCCTTGTTGGAGAAGTTGTGCTTCTTGTCTTGTGGAAGACTATCACAAACATGTTGTTGGAGGGGTTGAATCTGTTCCACCATCCTGTTGTCTCTAGTTTCGATGGGGAATTGTGTAGGCACCATTGTAGGTGAAAAAACAATATCTTCTTTATCTTCAACAATATGTTTTGGTGGATAGAAGGTGTTGAGGCTATAGTGGTTGTAGTGGTATTTTGTGCATCCTTTGAATAGACTATGAAGAGGATGAATTTTGAAATATGAGAGATTACCTTGTGGCATTGTTTTAGTGGAGCAGTAGTCGAAGATACCTATGGTATCCTATAGAGTTGACCTACCAGAGTAATAATGACACTACTGGGTCTAGAGTCATAGGAAATATGACATTTCCACATATATGGTTGGCCCAAAACAACATCACATACATCAAGAGGGGAAACATCACACACTACCTCATCCTTGAAGGGATGGATGCCATAGGACAAGCGACACTGTTGGTTGACACAAAGATCTCATCCTTGGTGAAGCCACCCGATGTTGTATTGTTGCGGGTGTGTTTTTGTTCACAACCCCAACTATTTGAAGACCTTAGTTGAGATTAGGTTCTTGTGGCTGTCGTTATCAACAATGAAATGCAATGGGGTCCCCTTCACCCACATCTTTGAATGGAAGAGGCACTCCCCCTCTTCGGGATCTACTGGCTCTTTTGGTTGAATTTTTCTGGTCGCAACAATAGCAATGGGGTCTGTGTCAATGATCTGTATGTTTTCAATATTTACTGGCTAGGATTCCTAATCAAGGTTTGGCTCTGTGTATTTAACCTCGACCACCAATGACTGTTTTGAGCAACATTCATCAATGTTGTACGAGGGGATTTTGTGGAAGTCACACCACTTCTGAGTGTAATTCTTCATATTTAATTTACCCTTCTTGTCAGGTGTCTTGGACTGGTTGTCTAGAGGTTGTTGGTTAGGGTCGTATTTACCATGCTTTGGTTTTTGCAGATTTGCAGACCTGAATTCCCATTTGTTCCAGTGCCTAAATTTTTGCTCGATTTTGAAAGCATATCGATAGGAAACTCCCAATGATGAGATGTTTAGGAAATCCATTTTGGTTTGGATGTACCTATGTATATCCCCGCAGTATTTTAGAACCAGATGTTGCTCAAAGTATTTGATGCCCATCTTGGTGCGCAAGGTATGGAAAGTATTTGTGAACTACAACATTGTTTGGCTCTTCTCTTGTCGTAGTGTGTTCCATATCATGTATCGGTCTTCATAGTTATCAACAGGATAGTACTGTTCTTTGACGACATCCACAAAAAAATCCCAAGTAGGTTCAGCCCCATATATTCCATATTCCTCTGTGAAATTTTGCTCCCAGTAAGTTTCCCACCAATGTTTGACATGAGGGAGAGCCTTGAGTAGTGCGAAGGTGATCTTTTCCCTATCAGAAAAATTTTGAACAGAGAAATAACCTTCTAATAGATTTCACCTTTTTTCTAGGGAATCTGCATCTATCTGACCTTCAAATATGGGAATATCAAAATTAAATTGTACCTTGAAGGGAGAAGTTCCTCCATAATGGTCGCTTGATGAATATGTGCATGTTTCAATCGGCAGGCATTGAAGGATGTGTGCAAAATTCTCCATCATTTCATCCCTCTATCGCGCAAGAGCTTTCTCAAGCAACAAGTTAATAGAATATTTTTCTCCGTCATTTTTTATTTTCTTCCACCATCGAGAGTTTCTTGGGCATGCGAGATTGATTTTCCTCAAGGGAGACAAGCTCGAGACCCAACTAGCTATACTTGGACCTCGTCGGTGACATGCATGGAAAAATGATCAAGAGCGGGTTGCTCTAATACCACTGATCTAGATTATTTTCAGAACGAAATGAAAGCAAAGAAATCACAATGAAGTACTCATGAAAATTTCCAGAAACAGAGAAATACAACAATACTTGATTTCTATTAATGAAAGAATTGTAAAGAGACTGTAAAAGTACAGAGTGCAAGACTCGCTAGAATGGTCACAGCTTTATCTCTAAGAAGAGATGTGATGACTATGCTCATTCGCTAGAAGATGATTACAATGAGGCTCTGAAGGCATCTTTATGATAAACATGAATGCCAAAACCCTAGACATCCAAAAACCTAACCCTAGGATATGAAACACCAAAATTCATGTGGGCCCCATTTGGGTAAGTTAGTACATTAAATTCCCTAGGTCGTAACTTTTTCATATGATCTTTGTTTTAGGCATGTGATAGCCCGTTGGAAAGGTCTTTTCAAGAACTATGCATTATGCCATCAAACTGTGACTTTGTCTACAATTTGAATGTGGTGAGCCAAAAATCCATTGTTTAGGGCCCCAAAATGGTCCTGGAAGTACATCAGGATGTGCTAACATGAAAACATATAAAATAAGTCAGTTGGATTAGGTGGGAGGCCACCATTATCCACCTGAAAAATGTTTCGGACTTTAGATAGCTCTAGAAGTGTAGAAACCACAATTACAAAGAAGTACAGAAGAACGTACTGAAGTAAAAATTAGCAAGAGTCAATTGGAACAGGTGGGTGGCCACCAATATCTACCTGGATCAATCAATGAACATGCTTACTATATTAAACTTCTAGTCCTGGATAATCATGTGTGGTGTATGCACATTATCCTTACAACGTAAAATACCTTTCCATTGGGATGGGTATTGATACATAATATACATGTATCCATTCCCATAATTGTTTAAATTCATTGACCGATGGTTAGCAGTAGACATCTATTCTCTTCACTTGTCTTCTACCCTGGACTATAAGAGCCAGCATAAGATGTTCATTCTTCATAGAAAACCATGGGGAGATATTGTTATTGATCACTACCATTGGTCAAACTGAATAGTTGGTGTTTTAGAGGGAATACAAGTTAACTCCATTCATATCTATGCTCAATCGTATGCTTCATACTTCATCCTTGATTTTATCGGGCCATGTATCATCTATTTCATGGCTATTGAATCTATTGATATTCACATAACTTTTGGCTCATTTATATGTGAGGCATGCCACCCCTGCAACATGGATATTTTTTTTCAATGAAAGATCCCTTGAATCCTTGCAATTATAGACATGTGTCTCAATATCTTATGAGGAGGACCATATGCCTTACCATTTTTTATGGAACCTCTCATACCCACATTCTGGACATATATCTATGTCCACATATTCGTTTCTATATAGAATACAATCAATCAAACATGTGTGGTATGATATATACTCAACACCCAACATTTTCAAGATTTGGTTTGCCTCTGTGTAGTTATCGAGAAAGACATTATCACTTGGAAGTACCTTATCTTTGAGTAACCTGCAATTAGTGGGAAATATAAATGTACACCATCATTAAGCATGAATAAAATCAATTATTTTCTTCCTTCATTGTGTGACAAGATTCCTTAAAAATTTATGGGACTTAATGGTTATTTACCTCAAAAGTGTCGAGAAGCAAACATCTGACATACCATACATTGATTTCAAGTTGTACAATAACATTGTTGTCCCTAGTTGGCTAAACCTTGCAGACCCCTATACTCGACCAAATAGAGAGGTGATGGAAGCAGATATCAGGCTTTTGAAGAAAGTATCTACGACATCAACGTCATCCCCTAATTAATTTTGTTGGAATGCATATAACAAAATTTACTCTGTAGCTTGGGTATCCCCCAAGAAATCATCCATACCAACCTCTATATCATTTCCTTCATCCCAAACATGTGAAGATCTAGTGTTACTGTCGAGGTTTTGAATTGGTGACTCAGGATATAGTGGGAATTGAATAGGTGTTTGTTTCAACCATTCTCAGTATGATTCCTCTCCGAGCTAATTTCGTTTAGCAGCAAGCTCGTGAATTAACATCGTAGTGGGGTGCAACGATAGATGGTGGATTGGTCGTTCGTCATCGGAATCCCAATTGTAAAAATATTAAACATAACATCGATAATATTAGTAACACGATACATTTAATATGTCCAAACATTATACTAAACACATATTAGAAATATGGACATTTTTTCCTCAATAATAAACATGAAACCAACCACTTTATAAAACAAATGTCGAATTAAGAAATGCATTTACATTAGTTCCATTGAAAATCCAAAAACACAATTACTCAATCATCTTTTTCTTATTCCCTACGAGGTTGTCTACATAAAAGAGATCAAATTCACAGTGTAATATATTTGACCCGAGTTCATTGCTAGAATATGGCATGTTAGGATTGGTAGGGTAAAGAAGTTGTCCATTTTCATCAAACATATTCTTGTGGTATCTTTCTCCTGATAAGAGCTTGTGTAAATTTGGGACTACATGAATATATTGAGCATATGAAATTGATCATGAATCTTGATCCTGCAAAATTTAATGAACAATTATTCAACTACACCTGCATACATAACATAAATTCAATGAGATAAATGAACTATCAATCAAATATAGACATATTGCAACTGGCATGAGAGAACTTGAAGGACTTCCAACGATACAGAATGAGCTAGAATATGAATAATTGACCATTTGATATTATAATTCCTTTTTTCCTACATTTGAGACAAAATCGTCATCTTGGGAAGCATAGAATAATCTAACTTCAAAAATAATTTCGAATAAATTTTATAACTTGAGGGTGTGCTTCATCATATAAAGACACACCAGTGCATATGGATAAACCAAAAACACTGGTGTGTTTAATTGAGAAAAGCATTGAAGACTGACCTCCGTTATTTCCTCCACAAAATTTAAATGTGGATGTTTGCATTTGCATTTTGCAAATTAAACTATCTTATGGTGTGCGATTGAGCCATTAGTCGAGGATATGAACCATCAGTAAGAGCTATCTAGAAGAATTGACATTGGTCTTGGAAGTTCCCAATGCGAGATATTATCTCCTTCCTTTTTGTAGAAGGGATGAATGATAATAAGTAAACCCTTTGAAATAGCCTTTTATTTTTTATTTTTTGTCGGATATAGTTCTTCGAAAGGAAAAGCATAGCTATCCTACCTTCCTTTCAGTCAATTAAAAAAACAAAAAGGAATTAGGGGAAAACACCACACACACACCATAGTGCAATTCTTGTCCCTGAAAGAGAGAAAAGGCGGAGGCTAATCTTTACACACTTCACCAATGTGTTTCTAACTGTATAGTGCACTAACTGAAGCAAGTTAGAAAAATAAAATGCACTTACTATCAATAGGTTGAAATTTATTACAAAAATAAATCAGTGTGTTATATGTACACACCACATTGATGTGCTACTCACTATATAGTGCACTAAAAATGTAATTTTCAAAAAAAAACATCCCACGCATTTATCATCAATGCACCGAAATATACAATGAAAAAATGAGTGGAAATTTTAGTTTTTGTGTTTATAAACGAAAACCCTATTCATTCTTTTATTTATTTGTCAAAATTTAGAAGGGAGATTTGGGCAACAAAGATTTATCAACAAAGACTTCGGAGTGGGTGGTTTTTTTTTAAAGCCAAATTCGAGGGGGATTATTATACATTACATAAAAATCTGCATAGGAGAAATTTCAAGTAGATGATTTCAATTTATTAATCATCTTAATCATTCTCATATTTGATTCTAACAATTTTTAGTGCATTCCAAAAAACAAAATGAGTTTCATAGTTACCTTCAGTATTGGAATCCTTAATTTCCTCATTTTTTTGCTTTCTCTTTATATATTTCACAAGGAGATTTTTTTAAGCAATTTTTTTTAAGGTTTGTTTATTTATATATAGGTGTTTTCTATTTGTTGCAATGAAACCACTCATTTCATTGGATCCCAAACCGTCCCATCACTGTCAATTTTGTTTTTTTTTTAAATGTCTTCGTGCTTACCGGTGCGCTCTGTACATAGTAAGATCATCGGTGCGTATTTTTATGTCAACAACACTACTTAATTTAAATTATAAATAATATTAACAAAAAAAATCCGCAGTCAATGGTGTGATTTTTACCTAGATAAGCACCATGGCTTCTTTTTTACAAATTGCATCGCTGAGTTTAAATTAAAAAATTATTGTTTTTTATATGGAAACTTGTTAGGATATTTAAACACTTAGGAGTTACTTAAGATCTACTTGGTCTAATGTGTCGTTAGGTAAAAGTGTGTTTCTTTAGTATGCATTTGTAGTTAGAAAATCCGACAGTCACGATATGTTCCCGACATAGAGTGATCTGACGGTTCATACTCTCCTCGATCTTAACGGCCATTGATCTGTGGCTTAAAACCCTATTGGTCCATGATCTCTATTTAAAGAGAATGGAGGGTCATTTTCCGATGATCTATTGTGAGAAACTCTCCTGTAAAATCTCTCTGTAATATTTTTATTTTGCATTAATAAACTGCTCCAAGTGGTCGCGTTGGTTGGGGCCGTGGATGTTTCCTCGTAGGGTTTTTACCACGTGAAAACATCGGTGTGTTGATCTTTGATCTGGTTATGTGAGTGGTTACTGAAGTTGTTTTTCCTCTATTGGAATACCTGTGTTGTCAAACATGGTATCAGAGCTTGTTTGAAGATTTGTTCATGTTGTAGATTGAGATCGTGATGTTGAGTTGTCTCATATCCATTTTCTATCATTTTCATACATTTTTGGGCTGAGAGGATTGTTTCATTGCGTCTGGAGCACTCGTTTCATTTAGGAACACTTTTTGTTTCACTCAAAAAGGTTTTTGTTTGCCCAAGATACGACCATTACAGTCAGATCCAAAGGTATAAAGTTTGAATACGCATTTTTAAATTTTTTGCAGAGTAGTGTTTTGGTTTTATTTCGGTTTTGTATTATTTATTTATGGGTTGCTACTCTTTTATATTTGTGTATGCACTTTTCCCCATGCCTTGTGCGATTTCGGAAAATAAAAAATAGATAGGAAAAGGTGCATCTTCCAGGTAAGCTAACCGAGATCTAACCCTTGTTGTCATCGAGAAGCGAAATTTTTTTCTTGTGTGAAAAGAGTTTTTTTTAGCACGCTTTCCAAGGTCGTCTTCCACAACAAAAAAAACACCCCCAATCCTCCTTCCGAAAATTACAATATGTTTTGCTAGACCATTTGGTTAAAAGTTGTCTTATTAAGTAAGAGGTCTTGAGTTCAAGTCTCTCTTTTGTTACTTTTTTTAAAAAAGTTCATGCTAACATTATAAAGTGTATTTCACTTCAAGTATAAAAGTGAATCATTATAATTAGCTTTAATATTTTATTTTAGAGTTATTTATTTTGCATGCGGATTTTCTATTATAAAGTAACTTCATTGTAAAAGTGATCCCCACTTTTGGGTCACTTCATAAAGCAACTTACACTATTACGTGATCATTTGGTTACCGTTTATGTCGGTTTTTTAAAAGGACATAACTCTCACATCCAAAGTCCGTTTTCAGTGCTATTTTTTTTAAAACTGCACAACTTTTCGAGCTCTTTCCATTTAGATCATCAGTTTTAGTTTTTAAATCTCTATTATTTGCATATTTAATATGGCTTCTACAAATAATATCTTACTTACTATCACCAACTACTTCCAATGGAAATCCCATATGGAGGATTTATTAAGAAATAAAGGCTTGTACCGAATTACCTTGGGAAAGGAAACAACACCCATTGATGTTGATAAGAAATCCAAATGGGATAATAGGAATGACGAAGCACGAGGATTAATCGGAATGTTCATCTCTCCTGATTTAAGGTTCCACCTTCAACTAATTGATAAACCAAAGAAGTTTGGGAAAAGATTGAATCTATGTTTGGTAAACACAATATTATTCAAGCACAACAGTTAGAAAATCAAGTACTAACTTTAAGTCCAAGTGATTTTTATTGCATTGAAGACTATCTACCTAAGTTTAAAACACTCAGAACTTTATGTGAATAATGTAAGATAAAGATAGATGAAGATCATTGCATCTATCTTATTCTTTCTAAACTAGGTAGTGCATATTTTGTGTGTGTATCTACCTTTTATGCCATGCAAGAGGCTCTAGGGGCAGCTTATCAAAAACCCAGTCTTGAGAACTTGTGGGATGCTTTGATTAGAGAACAAGATAAGATAGTACAACTTGGAGTGATCAGCATTGTCAGTACCTCCAACAAAGCCTTAGTTGTCCATCAGAAAGATAAACCCAAGAATCCCAAGAAGCAACATCCTCGCCACAACAACAAGCAATATAAGGGTCCCAAACCCACTCAGACAGCTTTTGCTCCTAATGGAGACAAAGGAGAAAAATATAAAAATAAGAAGACTGGTAGACATTGCAATTTTTGTGATAAAGATAGTCATGATGAGTCCAAATGTTTCAAGAAGATGGCAGCTTTAGAAGAAGCGATGAAGAAGCAAAACATCAGTATTGATTCTAATTCTGCTTCTTCTCATGGACATGCACTTTCTGCTTCTGGTTTCTCCTTCAATACACCTTCTACTTCTACTTCTAATAAGTGGCTTATTGATTCTGGAGCATCTTATCATATGGATAAGGATAGAGACATATTTTTTACTCTAAATGAATGTAACACCAGGAAAATATTTGTTGGTGATGATAGATCTCTTAGTATTGAAGGATCTGGAACAGTTCAAGTAGAAAATGGTCATTTCAATGATGCATTATGTGTTCCAAGTCTTTCTTGTAACCTTCTATCAGTATATCAAATCACTCGTTCAAGTGAAGGTAAAACCATAGAGTTTTCACCTCACCAAGTTGTAATCAAGGATCTAAAAGATCCTAAGCATGTTCTTGCAACTGGAATTGTTGATGATATTACCAGGTTGTACAAGTTTGACAACTTTGGGTCATCATCTTTTTTATCAATTTTTGTTGCTCATAGCGATGACTTGAGCAAACTTTGGCATGAGTGGTTTGGTCATCTAAACTATCACTCATTGTAGAAACTGTGTAATCAACAAATGGTGATTGGTCTTCCTCTTGTTTCATGCAGAGATGATGTTTGTGCCGGTTGTGTTCTCAACAAACATCAACGAGACAATTTTGAAAAACGTGCCTCTTGGCACGCCTCAGGTCCTTTGCAGCTTGTTCACAATGATTTGTGTGGTCCACTTTCTTCTCCTTCTTTTTCTAGGTGCAAGTATTTCTTAACTTTTATTGATGACTTTTCCAAATGTACTTGGGCTTACTTCTTAAAACTTAAGAGAAAATTTTTTGACAAGTTTCCTACAAGGCCCTTGTAGAAAATCAATCTGGACATCAAATTCAAAGGTTAAGAATAGATAATGGAGGAAAATATGTGCACAATAATTTTACAAGTTACTGCACTACACATGGAATCCAAATGCAACACAATGTTCCATATACACCATAACAAAATGGTGTTGTTGAGAGAAAGAACCGCACGTTAAAAGAAATGGCTAATTGTATGATCCAATCTAAGGGATTAAGTCTAAAGCATTGGGCGGAAGCCATCAACTATGCAAATTACATAGTAAATCACACTCCCACAAAGGATCTTAAAAATATAACACTAGAAGAATCTTGGACTAAAATTAAACTAGATGTAAGTCAGTTCTGTGTATTTGGTAGTATAGCATGGGCTCACATTCCTGATGAGAAAAGGAAAGCATTGCAGCCTAAAAGTGAGAAGTGTATATTTATTGGTTATTCTAAAGATGTCAAAGGTTATAGACTTCTTCAAACACATTGTAATGAAATTATTATTAAAATAGATGTTAAATTTGATGAAAATCTCTTGGCCTGCGAGACTGATTCAACGTTTGTGTCTTCTTTGGCCTGCGAGCCTAATTCAACGTTTGTGTCTTCTTTGGCCTATGAGCCTAATTCGAAAATTGTGCCTTCTTCGGCCTGCGAGCCATCTTCAGTGTTTGTGCCTTCTTCTATTATGGTTTCTTCTTCAGATGATGACAGTGAGGATGAACATCCACCTCCGCCTACTCACCTTCCTCTAGATGAGTCCTTTGAACCTAAACCAGCACCAGCTCCATCTCTTCCTAGATGGGTTCATTCAACATGAGAAGCAGTTGGTGATCTTGTCAGTGATCCTTCAGATTAGCATTAGACACGTTCACAGTTCCAACGAACCTCTTCTCTTTTGGCTCAAGTTTCAGAAACTCATGATCTAGAGAAATTTGCAGAAGCTTCAGGTCATCCAAATTGGGATACAACAATGAATGAACGGTATCATTCTTTAATGGAAAATGATACTTGGGATCTTCTACCTCTTCCAAAAGGAAGAAAACTTCTCCGATGTAAATGGGTATATAGAACTAAGTATGCATCAGATGGAAGTGTTAAAAGACATAAGGCTCGGTTAGTTGCCAAAGGATTTTTCCAAGTTGAAGAAATTGACTATAATGAAACCTTTGCCCCTATATCCAAAATGAATTCCATATGACTTGTTCTTTCCCTTGTTGCCTAACATAAATGGGAGGTCCATCAGATGGATGTTAAATCTGCCTTCTTGCACGGAGATTTGCAAGAAGAAATCTACATGGAACAACCTCCTGGCTATGTCCAGAATGACTCTAGTCTTGTTTGTCACCTTAAGAAATCTCTTTATTGTCTCAAGCAATCTCCCTGAGCTTGGTATGCCAAAATGGACAGCTTTCTTATTGCCACTGGATTCTCTAAATGCCATTTTGATCCTAATTTCTATACCAAGAAAGTAGGAAGTCATATCATAATCCTTGTCCTTTATGTTGATGACCTTATCCTTATTGATAGTGACTCAAAACTTTTAAACCATGTGAAAACCATCCTTAATAAGAAATTTGAAATGACAGACTTAGGCTTTTTGCACTATTTCCTTGGCCTCCAAGTTTTGAAAACCAATGTAGGAATTTTTCTTTCCCAATCTAAGAATGCTTGTGATCTTCTTCGTCACTTTCACATGGACGATTGTAAACCAACCCGTTCTCCCTTCCAGTCTAGAGTCAATCTTACTGGCACTTGTACTTCTCCCGAAGTTGATGCCACCCTGATTGACGGTGCATAATAAACAATACTTAGGAAGTCGTTCTTTTCTTAGTTCATAAAGAACCGGATGGATACAAAAGTTTGTAAAATGTTTTCAATTTCGCAATGACACTGTTATATTGTATCGGTGTGTGTGTGTGTGTGTGTATTGTTGATGCATCGGTATGTATAAATATAGTTGACGCTCGAGTGCGTATTAATTTACTATACACACCGAGATATTATTTCAAAAAAATATTTAATGTTTATATCTAATGATTCCTAGTTCATTTTTTCAAGAAGATTTTGAAAATTTCAAGGGACAAACAAGCGGAAAACCAAGACATGTCGGTAGGGATGTCCAAAAAGTGTAGAAGAAGATGGTAAAAGAAATGAACATAATTGCATTGCAAGAGAATCCATCCCAACTACAATGTGTATCAGAGGTATATAATAATTTATTTATTTTTGTATGTACATCAAATTTAATTATCGCATGAAATACTAATTGTCAATTGTTTTGTTGTGGAAAAGAAAAAAATATATAATCCATTCAATACATAAGATAGGACAACGAGGAATAAAAGGGTTGATCTCAAACTTTGAGTATTTACGTTTTTTGTATTTCTTAATATTTCATGTTTGTTATGATTTTTATATTAAAATAATTAATTTACACTTGTCCATGGATGTCTTCTAGTAGGTGCTAACATACAAAGAGAAGTCAACCCATGAATTGATAAAAATTGGATTAAGTATGGGTTGTGAGTATATGTTGAAGTATGAAAGTTTAATTAAACAATTTGTAAGTATCTTTGTTGTTTAATTTCTCATGTTTTATAATTAATGAAAAAACAAGAAAACTTTATATTGATTATATCTATTGCACTTTGTCATGACATATTAAACATGCAGGAAACAAAGTATGGAATGAAACCAACAAAGAAGATTTTGAGAGAATTCATGAAGCATGGCTTCAAAATAATGTGTATTATTTATGAAAGACTTGGTGCTAAGGCATGTTTTTTTATCTACGCAATCATATATATTCTACTATATATATAAATGTAGATATACTTATTACAATTTATTTCTATGTTTGTATATATAATATGAAGGAGAGGAACATAAACAAGCTGATCAAGAAAACATTATGTTAAGAAAACCAAAGTACAATATCACCTACAAAAGATGAAGAAATAAGGCACACACACAGCTCGAGCGATAACAACAATTCAACTGATGAATGACAATAAATATAATTGAATGTTACTACAAGTTGTGTGTTTTGGAATATTTGTCTCTAAAAAATTTTGTTTAAGCATATTGTCCCAGTTGCATGAGGACATGTTACCAATAAGTGTAATTACATATTGGTTGCAAACTAATTATTGTGGACCTTTATGTTGTCCCTTTTTGTATGGAAATGGGTCTTGTATTCACATATAATAAAATAGATGTATCATCTCATTGCATTATCAAATGTTGTAAAATGTTGTGTTCTTAAATAATTAGTACGTGGATGATTTACATGTTACAAATAACAGAGGTGCAATTTCTTGGATAACACATTATTGCAATCATTATATCAAAATGCAATAACAAAAATATAAAACAATATTATTATAAAAAATATATATTTTATTTTGAAATGATTAATTGAAAGTTTGTAAAAAACAATTAGTTAAAATATATACATATCGGTGCAGTGTATTCTTTTGAGAGATTCGTGAAGGACCTGGGCTAGGGGAGTCATGGAGAATTTATGTTGTATGATTGACAATGAAGGAGGTTGACCTTCACTTTTTCCAATTTCTCTGAGAGTCTGAGAGATTTTCCTTGGTGGTATCATGGCTTGGCACATGGGTGGCTAGACTGAAAAATATCTAGTGCATTTGAGCCTAAGGTTGGGTGGAAAGGTGTTCACCCTTAGTTAGTTGGGCTGGCCATTATTATCTGAACAGATAATATTCTCATTGTGAATTCTTTATGCTCTCTTATTATATTATATGTACAAATGATGACATTGTATGGTTAAGGAGAAAGAACTTATGAGAAAGGAAATTAATGCGTGAATGTTGTTTGAATGCCTTGATTTATTTATTGTTTAAGATCTTCTGGAATTTTGAGATGAATGATGAATGAAAAGATGTTGCTAGGATCTATAACTCATAGTTTATTTTTCTATTTTTTAAAATCTCCAAGTCATTTAATCTTTGAGAACAATATTTAAAGATCCTAGAACTCTGAGAAGTGAGGAAGGGAGGCATGGGTTTATGCTCCCTATGTGTCTAATTATCTTTCCAGGTCCTTGTTCTTTGTGAAACCTGAATTAGTGAGAATGTTTGATCTTGGTATATGAGAGTCAAGCCTTGTGCCCTCAGGAAGGAAATGATTTTCTCCCTTAGAACCTAAATGAAAGGTCGAAACCAAGAGAAGAACCCAACCAATAGACTTGGGTCACTTAAAATTTATGCATAGGCATGGAGTTTTAGATAATTAAGATAATAGGAGAACCAAAACTCAGACCCACTTTTTAATTTAACCTAGCCTTGTTTGAACATCCTGGGTGTTGGTGGGGAAGGCTTCTAACATGAGGTTCTGCCCCTTTTTACACTTGTAAACGAGAGAGAGAGGATGACATCTTAATGATGTTTCGTTCCACGTGTCGGATGGTCTAGCCCCTTCCAATGGTGGATAGGTGTCAGTGATTCATTGGAATGGGTGGATTGGACCTTGGTAGTTCTATGTCGAGTGAGGTTAGAGTTCAGATAACCGAAGAACCGAAGAATTGCAACGATGGTCCCTTTGGAAAATCTCGGGTCCCCGAATCCCCCTTGGATCATAGTTCACTTGCAAAGATTTGACCCTGTTGAAAGAACATAGAAAATATTTTGGGCATGTGTGAGTGACTCCATAGTGACGTAGGGTGCCACAGAGGATGGCAGGTGTAAGTCTCTGATTGGAGCGGGTTGGAGGCAGGCTTATTGTTGTGTGTGAAGATTTTGGCTAGTATCCCTTTAACGTCAATCATTGGATCTGAGGTTTGATGGATCTCAGCCATTGATTACCTAGGTAAGCTCAGGAGTGACTTTCCACCCTGGAAGACTTGCCTACAAGGACCTTTAAAGAAGTCTAGGGTCTCGGTTCCCCATGGTGCAAGGATATCGGTTGATTTATTCCTTGTGGTGATGTGTAGTGCCACATCAGTCCACGATTCATGTCATGGATTTATCCATGTGTCACAAAGGACATCATACCACATGTATTGGATGGTCAAAGTTATAGCACATAGTTTTGTTAGAGGCTCAGAGGACGTGATGATGTCAACTTGCATGTGTCATGCCACATCATCAACCACGTGTTGTGCCACATCATCTTATCTGTACAAAATTGTTAGTTTAGTTGCCACGTGTTCATGCCACATCATCATGGCATCTGGTCAAGTTACAAGGTGTCATGCCATGTTGATTCTACATGTCACTGGTGCTAGCTAGACATCTGGATCGAGTATTAGAGGAAAAGGGGGATTTTTGGGATCCTTCAGATCTCGTTTCTTGATTGGGTCACGATTCTGCATCAAGGTTGTGTGGTATGCCCAGAAGCTATAGACCCTAGTCTCCTAGTTGAGAATGATTCCAAGGGCTCAAATAATTGGAAAACTGATAATCAAAGGCATTTTCTTGTGTCAATTGTTGAGGGGATCCACTATATCCCAGTGCCCGATTGGGTAAGGTTTTGAGATAGGGTTCCATGGTCCCAAATAACTACTTAAACAGTAATCAAGAGTTCTTATGTGTATCGACATTGGGTATCAGTCGGATCTCGATGCCCGATTGGGTAGAGCTCCACCCTCTGCCAATTGGCTTGTGAAGTATGCACGTCGGCTATTGTTTTCCACATCATAGGATTACATGTTAGGACACACGTCAATCCACGTCAGATAGTATGGGTGACATGGACCCACATGGGTACCATGCGGGTATGAGGTCGAAATGGCAAGAAAAGGCCTGAAAAATTCAAAAGGCCATAACTTTCGATTCCAAACTCGGATTAGAGCATAATTATAGTCATTGGAAATATCTCAAAGAGAAAAACCAACTTATGAACTCATATTTGGATTTAGATGCATGGTTAAGAAAAGTGCATTAGAGGAAAGAAAAGAAAATTTTGGTACACCCCACCATCCTTATGAGGGTTAGGGGGTTGGGTGTGTTACAGAAGGGAGTTTCCTTGAACTCATCTCTTTCTATTTGTTTTTATTTCTTTGGGTTTGGATTTGTGATTATGTGCAAATAATTAACAAATTAGAATTTGGATAAATGCAAGAGAGGAAAAATCAATTGGAATGCATTTCATATTGAGGGATAAATATGTAATGGTGTACATGTAGAAAAGAATAGGAATATATGTTGTTACATGTGTACTAAGTATGACATGATGACTATCTATAGTTTTTGTCAGTTGTGTAACCAAGAGTGAGTAAGGAAAAGAGTATGCTTGCCAATATGTTCATGAAGAGATGCCATAAGCTCCCATGAGGCACCACCTAAAGAGATACCATCAAAGATGTTGTTTGCAACCATACAAATATGATGAACCATGGAAATATTACATGTACGAAGAAGGAATTAAGTAAGAATTACTTCAATCATGTTGGACATCATAAGCATCTAATTGATGATATTTATATCCATGTATGTGGTTGATACCCAAGTGAGGATATGATAAAGGTATGAGCCATCAATCACGTTGGACATCCTAAGTGTTTAATGATGATATTTATATCCATATATGTTTTTGGTACCCAATTGAGGGTACAGTAAAGGTATGAGCCAAGGCACAAATAAAATTGTTGACACACTTTGATTCATTCATGAAATAAATGTATTTGTTGCACTTGCTATGAGAACATAACCAAGGAAAGTGAATACTTATACATGACTTGGAAAAGAATTCCATGTGAGACAACCATGTATGAGACCATGTTGTTATTGAAATTACGAAAAACTTATATATCTACATGAATATCCAATGGTCTGCCTACTTATATCAGTGTGGATTGTAACCTTCTTACCAATATGGAAGAGCACTAAAGGGGAAGGGTTCCTTAGGGACTATTGAGAAGAGAAAGTAAAGGCATTCCCTTATATTATGTTCAATTGAAGAGTAAGGTGTCTAGATGTTTGAATACGTTAAGGTGACATGGTTGGATGATGTATCGAAGTGTTAGTTAAGCCATTCAAATTTTCATGGTGGATTGCATGAAATGATTATATGGTATTTGGTGTAATTTTAATGTAAATGTGAATGTTCACATTTGTGGTTATGCATAAAAAAATCCTTGCACACATTCTTGATTCTACTAGTAATTGCTTTTATTTGACTACATTGTAAGAATGCACGTTTTTGTTGATAATGTAGGAATGATGAGCAATATTTCATTGAAAATTAAATGTAAAATAATTTTGTATATCATTTCATACGTTTTTGGGAATGTGGCAATGAAAATATTGTGTACATGAATACTCATTTTTGTTTAGATGGATGAAAGCTCTGTCAAGAAGGACAAATTGCAAGTAGAGTTGTCTTGGATATAGTCACTAGAGTAGGCCCATAATGAAGACTAGTTAATATAATGTGAAAAGGCCAACATTATGAGAGGGATCTCATATTTGCTATGATTGGTCACTACATAAAATAGATTCAAATTTATGATTGAAGTTTTGATGATAACATCTCATGATAATTGTATATGACACAAGTGAGATGATGAATATGTCTAGTGAATATAGGTGACAACTACTATAATTTTGAAAGCATGGGGAGGAGGTCATTGCGATAACATTGGAACCCTTTGTTGTGCCTTGATCATATGAAGCTAATGATTGTCTTGAGTTTTCCAGTGGAATGCCTATTGATATTATGGTAGCTGCGGGAGGTATTTACCTCCACATGTAAACCTGACGATGATAGAATACTCTGGGAAGCAAGAAGAAACCCTAATGAGTTGGCTAATAACCCTAGAAGACTTGTCATCTCAATAAGATAATTTATATTAGGTTATTAGCCTCCAAGAGAAGAAGTCGGACAGAAATAATAATATATATTGAACAAACAGATACCCAGAATGAGAAGTCAGCCCAAGCAGTTAGCCAGAATTAATATAAATACAGGAGGCCAGTTCTCATTCTAGCAGGCAGTCTCAGAATTGTAGAGCAGCAACTTGTGTGCACTGTAGTGCCCAGTTTTGTGCGTAGGTTTGAGGAGAGTTGTCGGTGCAGCTGTTGCAACTACCAGTTACGTTTTGGCTTGGAATATCTCTTGGCTAGGTTTTGGACTATCTGATCAGCTCTTGTTGGTGTGTTTTCCTTCAGGAAAGGTGCACTACCGTTTTTTTGGCTATCTAGCCTAGGATTTTCTTCCGGAGTAATTCTCTATCAAGGTTAAGGTGCTTGAAGGGTGGCTTCGGCCTATGGTTGGATGACAATAGAGATATTTTCAATGGTAATGAGAACATCCATTATATTCTAACAAGTTATGGGCCCACACCTCCTTCATTCAGTCTAACCACTAGAAGGAAACATAGTTGTGAGGATATTAAGCTCATTGAAGAACTGTCGTTAGGGTTTCTAGCAGGAGCAGTCACCATAGCACTGCCTCTAGGGTTACTAGCTAGTGCAGTTACAGAAACCCTAATCCTCTTATTGAGGAACCTTAAGTGAAGGGATTGAACTAATATCCAGATAGATCAGTGCACCTTAGCCTAGCACATCTCCTGGTACTCTCAGCAAGCCAAGACATCAAGTTTGATTTTTTGGTCAAAACTAGGGTTTGACCAAGTCAAAGCAGCCATGACTTATTCTATGAAGTTAGAGAACAAGTTAGATGGAGCCTCTAACTTCAGAACATGGAAGATAAGGATTGACCTCATCCTTGCCAAGAATAAAGTGTTGGATATCATGAAAGGAAAGATCGTGGAACCAAAGTTTGAAGAAGGAAAAGAGAAGGAACCGCAGAACGTTGCAGTTATGGAGAAGTTCAAAGACGGTGACATCAATGCCATGAGTATCATAGTGGACTCTATAAAATACCACTTGATACCCTACATCTCCCATATTGACTCATCAAAGAAGATGTACGATGCCCTAACAAACCTCTTCTCAGTGAAAAACATTGGACAAATAATGAGTCTAAAGAATGAGCTTCGTGACATGAAGATGAATGATGATGATAGCATAACATAATACTTTGTGAGAATGTCTAAGTTAAGAGATCAACTACAAGCTATTGAAGAGATCATCTCAGAGAAGGAATTGGTAAACATAGTACTCAATGGTCTTCCCAAGATGTGGGATGCATTTGCTGCAAGCATGAACCAAAGGAAGGAGTATCCGACATTTGAAGAACTTTGGACTTGATGTACTCAAGAAGAATCAAGGATCAGTGAAAAAGAGAAACCCCAAAAGAAGTACGATGATCAAGCCTTCATAGCAAGATTTAAGAATTTTAGGAACAAAAGGAAGTTTGGTTCAAGGAGGAAGACGAATCAAGAGAAAGATATTTCAGAAATACAATGCTTCAACTATCGAAATTATAGCCACTACAAGAATCATTGTTCCAAGCTAAAGAAAAGGAAGGAGAAACACGAAGAATCAGTTGTCAAAGAAAAGGAACCTACAAATAAGACCAAGCAGGATGAAAGAGACTTCTTCTTTTGAAGGTAACAATACTCTTCTTAGTTCTTGTACATATCGTGTTTGCATAATCTCTATACATATCTTGTATATCTGTCTTTTAGAAGAACAGATGTTCCAAGAAGAACTATACCTATGGAAGAACAACAAGATAAGGATTGCTATCATTATACAAGTCAGGATGAAATACATAAAAGAAAATCATGTGGAAGCCATTACAAGAGACTTAGAAGAAGCAAGACAGAAAGAAGTCAACAACCAAGAGGAAATTGGAGAAAAACTTATAACACTTTGTATAAGAGAACAAGGATGCAGACGGAAGTGTGGACTCTCCTAGATGGAGGGAGTCAATTATACATTACCAAGAGCATGCACGAAGCAAGGATTAGGAGGGAAATAATCCAATGATCCATTGAAGATGGTGAAGTATATATCCATGGTAGCAGCCATGAAAGGCAGTATGTGTTTAGTTCAACCCTAGAAGAAGACTTCTTCGAAGATAAGCCTTAAAGTATCCCTGGTTGTCCATCCACATCTGTGATCCTATAATAAAAGGAAGAAGTGAAATATTTAGGGCATGGAATCTATAAAAAAAAACTCCATGGACCCAAGAACTAAATGAAAACACAAGAAAGAACATGAAGATTCCAAGAAAAGAAAGAGAAGCCAGAACACCCAGTCATTGCATCAAGAATCACATGATTGCCAGCCTGATATGAACTCAATAAAAGAAATGAAGTAGAGGAACTAAAATTCATGGTGAACAGTGTATGGAAGACTTATGAATGAAAACATTGTGAGATCTAGAACTAAAGGTTCTCCCAGATGGAGGGAGAAGACTATGATGATTACTTGTTCCAGTAAACCAGACATATCTCTACATGAGTCATTATATCATCTGCAACATCCATAAGTTGGAGTTCTACATCAGATAAATGAAAAGACTGATTGAACAAATAGCGTATGAAGAGAAACCTCAAGACTTTGAGGCATACCAGAAAGAGACCCTTGTATGTAGATGGAAAAAGATAGCTCAGTGGAGAACCTCCAGTGCACAACAGAATCATGGTGAAGATTTTATATAACAGAGATATTGTATCAAGATGATTACTCAGTAGATCAGATCTCATGATGACAGAAGAAGTGCCAAATGGATATGTTCCAGTTTTCCAACAATGATATACTCTATTGATCAGAGCTACATGAAGCCTTCA
>ML819562.1:130107-158104 GCA_009831015.1 Picea engelmannii
GATGATATTACCAGGTTGTACAAGTTTGACAACTTTGGGTCATCATCTTTTTCATCAATTTTTGTTGCTCATAGCGATGACTTGAGCAAACTTTGGCATGAGTGGTTTGGTCATCTAAACTATCACTCATTGTAGAAACTGTGTAATCAACAGATGGTGACTGGTCTTCCTCTTGTTTCATGCAGAGATGATGTTTGTGCCGGTTGTGTTCTCAACAAACATCATCGAGACAAATTTGAAAAACGTGCCTCTTGTCATGCCTCAGGTCCTTTGCAGCTTGTTCATAATGATTTGTGTGGTCCACTTTCTTCTCCTTCTTTTTCTAGGTGCAAGTATTTCTTAACTTTTATTGATGACTTTTCCAAATGTACTTGGGCTTACTTCTTAAAACTTAAGAGCAAAGTTTTTGACAAGTTTTTGGCCTACAAGGCCCTTGTAGAAAATCAATCTGGACATCAAATTCAAAGGTTAAGAATAGATAATGGAGGAAAATATGTGCACAATAATTTTACAAGTTACTGCACTACACATGGAATCCAAATGCAACACAGTGTTCCATATACACCACAACAAAATGGTGTTGCTGAGAGAAAGAACCGCACATTAAAAGAAATGGCTAATTGTATGATCCAGTCTAAGGGATTAAGTCTAAAGCATTGGGAGGAAGCCATCAACTATGCAAATTACATAGTAAATCACACTCCCACAAAGGATCTTAAAAATATAACACTGGAAGAATCTTGGACTAAAATTAAACTAGATGTAAGTCAGTTCTATGTATTTGGTAGTATAGCATGGGCTCACATTCCTGATGAGAAAAGGAAATCATTGCAGCCTAAAAGTGAGAAGTGTATATTTGTTGGTTATTCTAAAGATGTCAAAGGTTATAGACTTCTTCAAACACATTGTAATGAAATTATTATTAAAATAGATGTTAAATTTGATGAAAATCTCTTGGCCTGCGAGATTGATTCAACGTTTGTGTCTTCTTTGGCCTGTGAGCCTAATTCAACGTTTGTGTCTTCTTTGGCCTATGAGCCTAATTCGACAATTGTGCCTTCTTCGTCCTGCGAGCCATCTTCAGTGTTTGTGCCTTCTTCTATTATGGTTTCTTCTTCAAATGATGATAGTGAGGATGAACATCCACCTCCGCCTACTCACCTTCCTCTAGATGAGTCCTTTGAACCTAAACCATCACCAGCTCCATCTCTTCCTAGATGGGTTCATTCAACACGAGAAGCAATTGGTGATATTGTCAGTGATCCTTCAAATTAGCATTAGACACGTTCACAATTCCAACGAACCTCTTCTCTTTTGCCTCAAGTTTCAGAAACTCATGATCTAGAGAAATTTGCAGAAGCTTCAGGTCATCCAGATTGGGATACAACAATGAATGAAGAGTATCATTCTTTAATGTAAAATGATACTTGGGATCTTCTACCTCTTCCAAAAGGAAGAAAACTTCTCCGATGTAAATGGGTATATAGAACTAAGTATGCATCAGATGGAAGTGTTAAAAGACACAAGGCTCAGTTAGTTGCCAAAGGATTTTTCCAAGTTGAAGAAATTGACTATAATGAAACCTTTGCCCCTATATCCAAAATGAATTCCATATGACTTGTTCTTTCCCTTGTTGCCTAACATAAATGGGAGGTCCATAAGATGGATGTTAAATCTGCCTTCTTGCACGGAGATTTTCAAGAAGAAATCTACATGGAACAACCTCCTGGCTATGTCCAGAATGACTCTAGCCTTGTTTGTCGCCTTAAGAAATTTCTTTATTGTCTCAAGCAATCTCCCTGAGCTTGGTATGCCAAAATGGACAGCTTTCTTATTGCCACTGGATTCTCTAAATGCCATTTTGATCCTAATTTCTATACCAAGAAAGTAGGAAGTCATATCATAATCCTTTTCCTTTATGTTGATGACCTTATCCTTATTGATAGTGACTCAAAACTTTTAAACCATGTGAAAACCATCCTTAATAAGAAATATGAAATGACAGACTTAGGCTTTTTTCACTATTTCCTTGGCCTCCAAGTTTTGAAAACCAATGTAGGAATTTTTCTTTCCCAATCTAAGAATGCTTGTGACCTTCTTCATCACTTTCACATGGACAATTGTAAACCAACCCCTTCTCCCTTCCAGTCTAGAGTCAAGCTTACTGGCACTTGTACTTCTCCCGAAATTGATGCCACCCTGATTGACGGTGCATAATAAACAATACTTAGGAAGTCGTTCTTTTCTTAGTTCATAAAGAATCGGATGGATACAAAAGTTTGTAAAATGTTTTCAATTTCGCAATGACACTGTTATATTGTATCGGTGTGTGTGTGCGTGTGTGTGTGTGTGTGTGTGTGTGTATTGTTGATGCATCGGTATGTATAAATATAGTTGATGCTCGAGTGCGTATTAAGTTACTATACACACCGAGATATTATTTCAAAAAAATATGTAATGTTTATATCTAATGATTCCTAGTTTATTTTTTCAAGAAGATTTTGAAAATTTCAAGGGACAAACAAGCGGAAAACCAAGACATGTCGGTAGGGATGTCCAAAAAGTGTAGAAGAAGATGGTAAAAGAAATGAACATAATTGCATTGCAAGAGAATCCATCCCAACTACAATGTGTATCAGAGGTATATAATAATTTATTTATTTTTGTATGTACATCAAATTTAATTATCGCATGAAATACTAATTGTCAATTGTTTTGTTGTGGAAAAGAAAAAAATATATAATCCATTCAATACATAAGATAGGACAACGAGGAATAAAAGGGTTGATCTCAAACTTTGAGTATTTACGTTTTTTGTATTTCTTAATATTTCATGTTTGTTATGATTTTTATATTAAAATAATTAATTTACACTTGTCCATGGATGTCTTCTAGTAGGTGCTAACATACAAAGAGAAGTCAACCCATGAATTGATAAAAATTGGATTAAGTATGGGTTGTGAGTATATGTTGAAGTATGAAAGTTTAATTAAACAATTTGTAAGTATCTTTGTTGTTTAATTTCTCATGTTTTATAATTAATGAAAAAACAAGAAAACTTTATATTGATTATATCTATTGCACTTTGTCATGACATATTAAACATGCAGGAAACAAAGTATGGAATGAAACCAACAAAGAAGATTTTGAGAGAATTCATGAAGCATGGCTTCAAAATAATGTGTATTATTTATGAAAGACTTGGTGCTAAGGCATGTTTTTTTATCTACGCAATCATATATATTCTACTATATATATAAATGTAGATATACTTATTACAATTTATTTCTATGTTTGTATATATAATATGAAGGAGAGGAACATAAACAAGCTGATCAAGAAAACATTATGTTAAGAAAACCAAAGTACAATATCACCTACAAAAGATGAAGAAATAAGGCACACACACAGCTCGAGCGATAACAACAATTCAACTGATGAATGACAATAAATATAATTGAATGTTACTACAAGTTGTGTGTTTTGGAATATTTGTCTCTAAAAAATTTTGTTTAAGCATATTGTCCCAGTTGCATGAGGACATGTTACCAATAAGTGTAATTACATATTGGTTGCAAACTAATTATTGTGGACCTTTATGTTGTCCCTTTTTGTATGGAAATGGGTCTTGTATTCACATATAATAAAATAGATGTATCATCTCATTGCATTATCAAATGTTGTAAAATGTTGTGTTCTTAAATAATTAGTACGTGGATGATTTACATGTTACAAATAACAGAGGTGCAATTTCTTGGATAACACATTATTGCAATCATTATATCAAAATGCAATAACAAAAATATAAAACAATATTATTATAAAAAATATATATTTTATTTTGAAATGATTAATTGAAAGTTTGTAAAAAACAATTAGTTAAAATATATACATATCGGTGCAGTGTATTCTTTTGAGAGATTCGTGAAGGACCTGGGCTAGGGGAGTCATGGAGAATTTATGTTGTATGATTGACAATGAAGGAGGTTGACCTTCACTTTTTCCAATTTCTCTGAGAGTCTGAGAGATTTTCCTTGGTGGTATCATGGCTTGGCACATGGGTGGCTAGACTGAAAAATATCTAGTGCATTTGAGCCTAAGGTTGGGTGGAAAGGTGTTCACCCTTAGTTAGTTGGGCTGGCCATTATTATCTGAACAGATAATATTCTCATTGTGAATTCTTTATGCTCTCTTATTATATTATATGTACAAATGATGACATTGTATGGTTAAGGAGAAAGAACTTATGAGAAAGGAAATTAATGCGTGAATGTTGTTTGAATGCCTTGATTTATTTATTGTTTAAGATCTTCTGGAATTTTGAGATGAATGATGAATGAAAAGATGTTGCTAGGATCTATAACTCATAGTTTATTTTTCTATTTTTTAAAATCTCCAAGTCATTTAATCTTTGAGAACAATATTTAAAGATCCTAGAACTCTGAGAAGTGAGGAAGGGAGGCATGGGTTTATGCTCCCTATGTGTCTAATTATCTTTCCAGGTCCTTGTTCTTTGTGAAACCTGAATTAGTGAGAATGTTTGATCTTGGTATATGAGAGTCAAGCCTTGTGCCCTCAGGAAGGAAATGATTTTCTCCCTTAGAACCTAAATGAAAGGTCGAAACCAAGAGAAGAACCCAACCAATAGACTTGGGTCACTTAAAATTTATGCATAGGCATGGAGTTTTAGATAATTAAGATAATAGGAGAACCAAAACTCAGACCCACTTTTTAATTTAACCTAGCCTTGTTTGAACATCCTGGGTGTTGGTGGGGAAGGCTTCTAACATGAGGTTCTGCCCCTTTTTACACTTGTAAACGAGAGAGAGAGGATGACATCTTAATGATGTTTCGTTCCACGTGTCGGATGGTCTAGCCCCTTCCAATGGTGGATAGGTGTCAGTGATTCATTGGAATGGGTGGATTGGACCTTGGTAGTTCTATGTCGAGTGAGGTTAGAGTTCAGATAACCGAAGAACCGAAGAATTGCAACGATGGTCCCTTTGGAAAATCTCGGGTCCCCGAATCCCCCTTGGATCATAGTTCACTTGCAAAGATTTGACCCTGTTGAAAGAACATAGAAAATATTTTGGGCATGTGTGAGTGACTCCATAGTGACGTAGGGTGCCACAGAGGATGGCAGGTGTAAGTCTCTGATTGGAGCGGGTTGGAGGCAGGCTTATTGTTGTGTGTGAAGATTTTGGCTAGTATCCCTTTAACGTCAATCATTGGATCTGAGGTTTGATGGATCTCAGCCATTGATTACCTAGGTAAGCTCAGGAGTGACTTTCCACCCTGGAAGACTTGCCTACAAGGACCTTTAAAGAAGTCTAGGGTCTCGGTTCCCCATGGTGCAAGGATATCGGTTGATTTATTCCTTGTGGTGATGTGTAGTGCCACATCAGTCCACGATTCATGTCATGGATTTATCCATGTGTCACAAAGGACATCATACCACATGTATTGGATGGTCAAAGTTATAGCACATAGTTTTGTTAGAGGCTCAGAGGACGTGATGATGTCAACTTGCATGTGTCATGCCACATCATCAACCACGTGTTGTGCCACATCATCTTATCTGTACAAAATTGTTAGTTTAGTTGCCACGTGTTCATGCCACATCATCATGGCATCTGGTCAAGTTACAAGGTGTCATGCCATGTTGATTCTACATGTCACTGGTGCTAGCTAGACATCTGGATCGAGTATTAGAGGAAAAGGGGGATTTTTGGGATCCTTCAGATCTCGTTTCTTGATTGGGTCACGATTCTGCATCAAGGTTGTGTGGTATGCCCAGAAGCTATAGACCCTAGTCTCCTAGTTGAGAATGATTCCAAGGGCTCAAATAATTGGAAAACTGATAATCAAAGGCATTTTCTTGTGTCAATTGTTGAGGGGATCCACTATATCCCAGTGCCCGATTGGGTAAGGTTTTGAGATAGGGTTCCATGGTCCCAAATAACTACTTAAACAGTAATCAAGAGTTCTTATGTGTATCGACATTGGGTATCAGTCGGATCTCGATGCCCGATTGGGTAGAGCTCCACCCTCTGCCAATTGGCTTGTGAAGTATGCACGTCGGCTATTGTTTTCCACATCATAGGATTACATGTTAGGACACACGTCAATCCACGTCAGATAGTATGGGTGACATGGACCCACATGGGTACCATGCGGGTATGAGGTCGAAATGGCAAGAAAAGGCCTGAAAAATTCAAAAGGCCATAACTTTCGATTCCAAACTCGGATTAGAGCATAATTATAGTCATTGGAAATATCTCAAAGAGAAAAACCAACTTATGAACTCATATTTGGATTTAGATGCATGGTTAAGAAAAGTGCATTAGAGGAAAGAAAAGAAAATTTTGGTACACCCCACCATCCTTATGAGGGTTAGGGGGTTGGGTGTGTTACAGAAGGGAGTTTCCTTGAACTCATCTCTTTCTATTTGTTTTTATTTCTTTGGGTTTGGATTTGTGATTATGTGCAAATAATTAACAAATTAGAATTTGGATAAATGCAAGAGAGGAAAAATCAATTGGAATGCATTTCATATTGAGGGATAAATATGTAATGGTGTACATGTAGAAAAGAATAGGAATATATGTTGTTACATGTGTACTAAGTATGACATGATGACTATCTATAGTTTTTGTCAGTTGTGTAACCAAGAGTGAGTAAGGAAAAGAGTATGCTTGCCAATATGTTCATGAAGAGATGCCATAAGCTCCCATGAGGCACCACCTAAAGAGATACCATCAAAGATGTTGTTTGCAACCATACAAATATGATGAACCATGGAAATATTACATGTACGAAGAAGGAATTAAGTAAGAATTACTTCAATCATGTTGGACATCATAAGCATCTAATTGATGATATTTATATCCATGTATGTGGTTGATACCCAAGTGAGGATATGATAAAGGTATGAGCCATCAATCACGTTGGACATCCTAAGTGTTTAATGATGATATTTATATCCATATATGTTTTTGGTACCCAATTGAGGGTACAGTAAAGGTATGAGCCAAGGCACAAATAAAATTGTTGACACACTTTGATTCATTCATGAAATAAATGTATTTGTTGCACTTGCTATGAGAACATAACCAAGGAAAGTGAATACTTATACATGACTTGGAAAAGAATTCCATGTGAGACAACCATGTATGAGACCATGTTGTTATTGAAATTACGAAAAACTTATATATCTACATGAATATCCAATGGTCTGCCTACTTATATCAGTGTGGATTGTAACCTTCTTACCAATATGGAAGAGCACTAAAGGGGAAGGGTTCCTTAGGGACTATTGAGAAGAGAAAGTAAAGGCATTCCCTTATATTATGTTCAATTGAAGAGTAAGGTGTCTAGATGTTTGAATACGTTAAGGTGACATGGTTGGATGATGTATCGAAGTGTTAGTTAAGCCATTCAAATTTTCATGGTGGATTGCATGAAATGATTATATGGTATTTGGTGTAATTTTAATGTAAATGTGAATGTTCACATTTGTGGTTATGCATAAAAAAATCCTTGCACACATTCTTGATTCTACTAGTAATTGCTTTTATTTGACTACATTGTAAGAATGCACGTTTTTGTTGATAATGTAGGAATGATGAGCAATATTTCATTGAAAATTAAATGTAAAATAATTTTGTATATCATTTCATACGTTTTTGGGAATGTGGCAATGAAAATATTGTGTACATGAATACTCATTTTTGTTTAGATGGATGAAAGCTCTGTCAAGAAGGACAAATTGCAAGTAGAGTTGTCTTGGATATAGTCACTAGAGTAGGCCCATAATGAAGACTAGTTAATATAATGTGAAAAGGCCAACATTATGAGAGGGATCTCATATTTGCTATGATTGGTCACTACATAAAATAGATTCAAATTTATGATTGAAGTTTTGATGATAACATCTCATGATAATTGTATATGACACAAGTGAGATGATGAATATGTCTAGTGAATATAGGTGACAACTACTATAATTTTGAAAGCATGGGGAGGAGGTCATTGCGATAACATTGGAACCCTTTGTTGTGCCTTGATCATATGAAGCTAATGATTGTCTTGAGTTTTCCAGTGGAATGCCTATTGATATTATGGTAGCTGCGGGAGGTATTTACCTCCACATGTAAACCTGACGATGATAGAATACTCTGGGAAGCAAGAAGAAACCCTAATGAGTTGGCTAATAACCCTAGAAGACTTTTCATCTCAATAAGATAATTTATATTAGGTTATTAGCCTCCAAGAGAAGAAGTCGGACAGAAATAATAATATATATTGAACAGATAGATACCCAGAATGAGAAGTCAGCCCAAGCAGTTAGCCATAATTAATATAAATATAGGAGGCCAGTTCTCATTCTAGCAGGCAGTCTCAGAATTGCAGAGCAGCAACTTGTGTGCACTGCAGTGCCCAGTTTTGTGCGTAGGTTTGAGGAGAGTTGTCGGTGCAGCTGTTGCAACTACCAGTTACGTTTTGGCTTGGAATATCTCTTGGCTACGGTTTGGACTATCTGATCATCTCTTGTTGGTGTGTTGTCCTTCAGGAAAGGTGTGCTACCCTTTGTTTGGCTATCTAGCCTAGGGTTTTCTTCCGGAGTAATTCTCTGTCAAGGTTAAGGTGCTTGAAGGGTGGCTTCGGCCTATGGTTGGATGACAATAGAGATATTTTCAATGGTAATGAGAACATCCATTATATTCTAACAAGTTATGGGCCCACACATCCTTCATTCAGTCTAACCAATAGAAGGAAACATAGTTGTGAGGATATTAAGCTCATTGAAGAACTGTCGTTAGGGTTTCTAGCAGGAGCAGTCACCATAGCACTGCCTCTAGGGTTACTAGCTAGTGCAGTTGCGGAAACCCTAATCCTCTTATTGAGGAACCTTAAGTGAAGGGATTGAACTAATCTCCAGATAGATCAGTGCACCTTAGCCTAGCACATCTCCTGGTACTCTCAGCAAGCCAAGACATCAAGTTTGATTTTTTGGTCAAAACTAGGGTTTGACCAAGTCAAAGCAGTCAAAACTAGGGTTGGAGTATCTAACATTTGAAGAACTTTGGACTTGATGTACTCAAGAAGAATCAAGGATCAGTGAAAAAGAGAAACCCCAAAAGAAGTACGATGATCAAGCCTTCATAGCAAGATTCAAGAATTTTAGGAACAAAAGGAAGTTTGGTTCAAGGAGGAAGACGAATCAAGAGAAAGATATTTCAGAAATACAATGCTTCAACTATCGAAATTATAGCCACTACAAGAATCATTGTTCCAAGCTAAATAAAAGGAAGGAGAAACATGAAGAATCAGTTGTCAAAGAAAAGGAACCTACAAATAAGACCAAGCAGGATGAAAGAGACTTCTTCTTTTGAAGGTAACAATACTCTTCTTAGTTCTCGTACATATCGTGTTTGCATAATCTCTATACATATCTTGTATATCTATCTTTTAGAAGAACAGATGTTCCAAGAAGAACTATACCTATGGAAGAACAACAAGATAAGGATTGATATCATTATACAAGTCAGGATGAAATACATAAAAGAAAATCATGTGGAATCCATTACAAGAGACTTAGAAGAAGCAAGACAGAAAGAAGTCAACAACCAAGAGGAAATTGGAGAAAAACTTATAACACTTTGTATAAGAGAACAAGGATGCAGACGGAAGTGTGAACTCTCCTAGATGGAGGGAGCCGATTATACATTACCAAGAGCATGCACGAAGCAAGGATTAGGAGGGAGCTAATCCAATGATACATTGAATATGATGAAGTATATATCCATGGTAGCAGCCATGAAAGGTAGTATGTGTTCAGTTCAACCCTAGAAGAAGACTTCTTCGAAGATAAGCCTTAAAGTATCCCTGGTTGTCCATCCACATATGTGATCCTATAATAAAAGGAAGAAGTGAAATATTTAGGGCATGGAATCTATAAAAAAAAACTCCATGGACCCAAGAACTAAATGAAAACACAAGAAAGAACATGAAGATTCCAAGAAAAGAAAGAGAAGCCAGAACACCCAGTCATTGCATCAAGAATCACATGATTGCCAGCCTGATATGAACTCAATAAAAGAAATGAAGTAGAGGAACTAAAATTCATGGTGAACAGTGTATGGAAGACTTATGAATGAAAACATTGTGAGATCTAGAACTAAAGGTTCTCCCAGATGGAGGGAGAAGACTATGATGATTACTTGTTCCAGTAAACCAGACATATCTCTACATGAGTCATTATATCATCTGCAACATCCATAAGTTGGAGTTCTACATCAGATAAATGAAAAGACTGATTGAACAAATAGCGTATGAAGAGAAACCTCAAGACTTTGAGGCATACCAGAAAGAGACCCTTGTATGTAGATGGAAAAAGATAGCTCAGTGGAGAACCTCCAGTGCACAACAGAATCATGGTGAAGATTTTATATAACAGAGATATTGTATCAAGATGATTACTCAGTAGATCAGATCTCATGATGACAGAAGAAGTGCCAAATGGATATGTTCCAGTTTTCCAACAATGATATACTCTATTGATCAGAGCTACATGAAGCCTTCATAGAAAACCAGTGTTCCAAACTGAAGTACATTTGAAATCAAGCATTACATTATTTGTGATGAATTCCAAAAAGGAGAAAGTGGTTGTCCAATACATATCTCCACAGATGAGCAGATAAGCAGACATTTTGGTAAAGCTTCCATCCAAGATGAAAGAGTTTGCGTACTCAAGCTAGAGCTCATGGAGCTGACTTCTTTATTGAAAGAGGAAGAGATGACTCCCAGGTTGGGAGGGAGCATTGAGATGTGGACAGTCATTTTTCAGTTCGAAAAATGGTCTAATATGAGCAGTTTCCTTTCCAGTTCAGAAAGTGGATTGAGATTTCTGACGAACAGCGATTTCCCATTGTGGTTAACATGGGAAATGATCCATATTTCTGATGTATCATAGACAATGACTTCCCATTGTGGTTAACATGGGGAGTGGTCTTGGGAAGTCTCTCTTCTTGAGGGTTACTCAAGAAGACTGGCCTGCCTCGCCGGACAACGATTTCTCATTGTGGTTAACATGATGAATGGTCTATTTTGGAGGTTGATACAAGACAATCTTTTCCTCTTGTGGTTAACAGAGGAAATGGTTTGGATAGTCATTCCTTAGGGTTTATACATTCTCTCCAGGGTGCACTTTGATTAGTGTAGGAGGAATGGCCCAGGGTGGAGAATGGTCTAGGCTCAACAATCAGGGACATGCATTCCTTAGGGTTTATACATTCTCTCTAGGGTGCACTTTGATTAGTGTAGGAAGAATAGCCCAGGGTGAGGAATGGTCCAGGTTCAAAAGACAGGACAGTTATTCTTCCTTGCTTGAGAAGAATAGTCCAGATATCTCATTGTTCTACTCTGAGGGAAGATATTCTTTCAGATCTCACAGATGTGAGTGAAAGATTGGCCTAGATGATTCAGTTTATATCATAACATTGTTTCTTTGTAGGTTGATATCATATGATTGTGATGAAGACTGTATGATAGTAGATATATACTACTATGGTGGATGTGTTCCACTGTTTGTGACTATACATTGTTGATCAAGTACTTGTGTGTTACTTGGTGTGGTAGTGTACCACTGGATTGGAGTTATGTACTACCATGGATAGAAACAGGTGTGTTCTATTTTGTTTTGATTGCCTTGAAGACTATCAGCAGTATTGGAAATGATTATCAGTTAGATGGATAATTAGAGGATAGAGATTTCCCAGATGGAAAAATGGTTCAAAGCATTTACTCTTCTAGATTAGAAGAATAGCTCTTGTATCACTCTGTGGAGTGAGCATCATGTCTGATTAATCAGATAGAGTATGGTTTCGAGAGATGATGCAGTCGATGACACTAATGATGATGATGGTGCTCATGATCTAGTCATGATCTAGTCTACACAACTATGTTGATGCTACCAGGTGAATAGTATGTTTTTGTGCTCAAAACCATTACCTGTAATACCTCCCTAACTAGGAGGGAGTGTTGATATTATGGTATTTGCGAGAGGTATTTACCTCCACGTGTAAACCTAATGATGATAAAATACTCCGAGAAGCAAGAAGAAACCCTAATGAGTTGGCTAATAACCCTAAAAGACTTGTCAGCTCCAAGAGAGATAACATCAACAAAGAACCTCCTCCAAAGCTAACATGTGATAGAAAAGAGCCAAGAGACCAAAAAATAGTGAACGTTTTGAGAGTGTGTTACCCCACAAGAGTGAGGAATGTGATGATGAATGGAATATCCAAGTGCTAGCCTCTTTATATGAGACAAACCTAGCACACTTGTCCACATAATCAAGTGAAATAAAAATATGACGGGGGACAACCCCTCAAGTAGCCTCAACAAATTATAAAAATGCAAATAAAACATCATAAATGCCACACATGTGGTGACTTCAAGCCTCCCAAGGCTAGAGGAGGGACTCCCAAGGCCACTTGGCATCATCCCAAGGTGAAATCATGGAAAAGAGTTCATCTCATTGTCCATGGTCATGCTCCATCATCAGTGGCACCCCAAGGGAAATCAAACCCCATCATCAGGAAACCCTAGAAGGTGTCATCACCATCAAATGGATACCAATGTTAAGGGTCTAGGGAACTGCATCTAGGGTGGAGGAGGCTGCTTCTTGTCTCTTCATAGTATTTGGTTTTTTTTTGCTGCAACGTCCTCAATTCAGTGAATAATAGGCCCTGGGGTAATCTACCCAACATGTGGGATTTCATCCCATCTGTGTGACATCCTGACCAAATATGCAAAAACCAAACCCATCTATCCATCATCCAAGGTCTTGAAGGTGTGAGAGCTCATGTCGAAAGGTGGAATAGGATTCATGTTTTCTCTGATCCCATTCTTTCTCTTATCCCATTATTCTTCGTCGAAGAGATTCAAATAACTTATTCGGTTTCGTGTCAAGATAAGAGGAACTCATTGGGTTTTTGATCATGTCTTGTTCGTCAATTCCTTTGTAAATTGACGATTATTTTGTACATTATACAGAGGAAAATTAAAATTCCTAAAGAAGGAAGATCAAGCAAGTAAGGGGCAATATCACTAATTGAGCAAAACAACCCTATAAAACTTTTGATAGGGTTCGTTCCTAATGAGATAAAATGAATAAAAAATGTTTTTCCTCCTCTTTTCCTTTTTAAGCCAAAATAAGAGAAGAAAGGATTTTATCCACACATTTAGATTCTCATAGTTCGGGCTTTTAAAAAAGATTCCCATAATCTCCCACCATAGAAATGAACAAATATTTAGTAATTATTATTCTTTGTTTCAATCACTGGATGACTCACTGCTCTGCATCACACATGTCAAAGTCCTACGATAAGGGCACAACATCCTAGGATGTCCCTCAAAGAACCATGTCAGGGCCATCCAAATAAAAGAAGAATATAAAACAAGGTAAACCAATGTTCATAAGAGATATTAGTCCTTGAGTCATGCCAAGTAAGCTATTACTTAAGATATAAGCCATGTAAACAATTCACCTCAATATCCCCTTCAAGCATCACGTCGGCCCAGGACCTCATGTGAGTTGGAAAGTTTGAATATGGGAGGGCCTTCATCCAACCCTATTAGGTGTTCCAACCAAGAAAATGAAATAAGAGACTCGGGTAGTTGGATAGGTCTTGTGGGAAATAGTAAAAGAAAGAACCCCTTCAAGAGTGAGTGTGATATTGATATGAATCTGGGCTTACTCCATGGCTTATGGTTTCATTGAATCAATTTCTATGAGCGCCTTTGTAGAGGGAGGGATTCTTGCTTGATATACCCTTTCCTCGATATTTTTTGCATTCCAAATCCCTTAATTTTCTTTTGATACCCATTCATTATTTTTCAAGTCCCCTTTATAGGTTTCAATCTTTTATTCTTTCATTTTCTTACTAGGGTCGAGTCCTGTCATAAGTGTGCATTCGGTGCATCAGGACAAGGGGTGATTACCATTAGAGGCGGTAGAGCTCAACATGGCCTATGGATTTTATAGGTGGCCTTTATCATTTTTTACGTAGCATATATAACAGCCGCATCAACCTCCAAAACTTCAACCCCTTCTTCTCATGAGAGAATGGACCATGACCCATTACCGAAGTTTAGCATATTGGGAGAGGCTCTAGGATGGAAAGTGTTAAGTATGGCGGGGAATGTAATGTTACCCTTGTGAGGGACCCCTAGTAGTACCCCTTTTCCCTGGGGGGTGACAGCACGAGCCTAGGGCACATAAGATGAACACCAAGGTGAAACAAGGCAACAAACCTAACTTCCCAACATCATGATTCTATCCAAATTCAACCAATTACCCTCGTACACATGCCCAATAAATTAAGCACAACACTTCGCATGAAAGAAGGACTAACATACCTCATGGTGACATTGGCTTACCATCTCCCATACATCAAGTTTTCTTGGATGTGATGATCTTGATTGATCGGTAACTATAAGAGGCAATCTGAGGGGGGTTGTTGAGTTTCCATATGTGGATGTGTTAATCACCATCATGGTTGGGATCATTGTCTCCATTATGGGCCATGAGGCACAATCTCTTTTAGTTACCCTAAGAAATTGGGAGATAGGGGTGTGGTGGGTAACATGTTTAGTGGAATCACCATGTGTGTAAATAATATAAATACATTTTAAATATATCTAATGCAGAGCTCATGGAAAACACCCAACTAATGAATGTGTATGAGTGTCACTAGAGGGGTAAGATTGTGGTGTGGTTGTTATGTTCCATTGTGTGCTTATGTATGTAAAGGCATGAACAAAAATAAATACATAGTAATATAGATCCACCAAAAATGTTTCTTAAGAATCAACAAGGGAACCATGATACCATAAGAGGGAAAGATGAAAGGGTATGCATGGGTGATTAAGTCGACATATGTCCTTTAAGATACAACATTCCTTGCACATGCTTCCTTACCAAATATTTTCCCATCAATCTTTGACTTAATTTGTCCTTTGGTTTTTTTCCCCATGCCTCGTGGGAAGAGAGAACCCCACCCCCCTCTCCCCCACAAGATAAGGAATCGGCTTGCAGGGTCATTTTAGTGGTAGGTATCGGTTTGGAAAATTGGTGTCTAAAACCTTCCAGATCCATTTTCAGACATTAAACGATGTTTTGGGGGGTTCTGATGTCCAAAACCTATGCACACCACCTTGAAGGTGTTATACACTCTGATACATTTCCAACGATGCAGACTGTGCATCAATTGAAGTTCGTATGAAAATTTTATGTCTCCCATAAGTTGACCTATCATGTTGACCACCATAGTACGAGAGGATGTCACGCCAACCCCCAATATTCATGCATATGAGGTTATCCACGTATGTAATTTCAAGAATATTCTAGAAGGTCCAAAATCCTATCACAATTGAAGGTTGAGGAAGTTGAAAACCTCCCTTAGATGGCTATTTGGCTATGTTAAATATTAGGCCACTAGGAGGAGAAGGGATTCCATTCTTTTGCATTTTATCTTGATCCGTAGCTAAGCAAAACATCTAAGAGTGGTATTCTATGAGCATAAAAGAGGAGGAGAGATTTTGTAGCATCCACACAGGACATAGGTCAAAGAAAAATCCACTGAAAATTCTTATTTCTTTGTACTTGCATCATTTATATACCATAGAAAAGAGAGGAGAGCAGCCTTACCTTCTAGTTGGGTTTTCTCCCGTATTGGGTTTCCCGATTCAAATATTTGTGTTATCTTGTGGATGGTATGTGCATTTATTTATGTTCTCTATTTTTCACATTTGAACTATTTCATATGTTTTTTTTAAGAAGAGAATCGGTAATCAAGAATCAGAGATCTAAAGGAAAAATAACCTTGATAGTAAATATTTCAGTTATTTATTAGATCTATTGTGACAAAATGTTGCAGTGGAATATCCACGACACTTTACAGATCATATTGGTATCAAGGTAGGTTTTTGTTTTGGGTATTTGTGGGAATTTGTAGGATCTAGGATTCAACTTAAAGAGAAGTCACAGAAACCCTAGCCATGGTGAATGAGTTCATTCATAATAACCCTCAAGATCTAGTAAAAGATATATTTGAGAGGTTGGAAGCACACATTGCTGACATCAGTCGCAATATGAACCTCCTCATGGAGGCTCTAGCAAGCAAGCTCTGAGTGTTCGTCAATGATGGAGGATTTAACTCAAACATCGGATCAGAGGGGTAATCAAGAGATCAACAAGACTTGGGAAAGGAGTCACGGAAAGAATCTGAGAAAGAAAAGCCAAGTTTGAGTGTCATGAATCCTTCACCGTCCCTATTCAAGATGGAAGTGAAAATCGACAGAAATCCATACCAAGGTGAGATTGATGCATTAAAGTTGAATCATTGGTTGCAACAACTAGAAGTTTATTTTATCATTCACCATATAGATGAAGGGAAAAATATTTCATTTCCTAGATTGAAGTTAGAGATTCATGCTTTAACCTAGTGGGAAAGCCACACATACACACTTAGGTTGGAGGGTGATCCGCCAGTAACTAGGTGGGATGACTTCAAAACCCTCATCAAGTCTCAATTACACCCTATAGGATATGTATAGGAACAATGGATTTGGTGGTGCTACTGCAGGCATAGGCATGGGAAGAATATAGACGAGTACACCATTGATTTCATAAAGATGGCCATCATGCTAGGCATCTATCCCAAGAATGCAAATTTACTCCTCAAATATATGGAGTGTGTACACAGTCATTTACGAAATAAGATGGTGATATTCAAGCCAAGGACAGTGGATGAAGTGTGTGTACAGACACAGTACCTAGAAAACATAGGCCAAAATAAGGGGCGGCCAAGTGGTTTGAAGAAGAAAGAGCAATAGGAAGCTTTCAAGGAGGGCAAGAAGAAGTGGAAAGAGGGAAAATATAAGAAGACAACAACCACTACACATCAATGCAAATATCTCAACAACCATTGCAACATTGATAGCCACACCAAGAAAAAATGTTGGAAACTACATCCAGAGTTCAACCCGAAGAATTGCAAAAAGACGAAAAGAAAAAGAACCTTTTTAGCCACAAATTCAAGCAATTAGGTTGAAAGTATCTCAGATGTGGATGAAAATATTTTCTACACGTCTCTGCAAAAGGAGGTGAATCTAAGTATCCTTCATCACCAGAAAGATAAGGAGATGACCTAGCTCTTCCATATCAATATTCAGGTCAAGAAGACCAACATAGATGCTTTATTCGAAATTGGTTCACAGGTTAATCTCATAGCAGTGAATCTTATCAACAAGCTTGGATTGGTGGTTCACAATCACCCTAGCCCCTATTCATTGGGTTGGCTAAAAAAAAGATGCAAAGATAAAGGTAATGAAACAATGTCATATTTAATTTGTTGTGAGTGATTATTTTATTGATGAAGTGCAATTGGACATAGTAACCCTTGATGTATGTGGAGTAGTGTTTGGAAGCCCTTACATGTATATGGGGGATGAAATATGCATGCAGAGAGGCAACCAATACCGACTGATCAAGAATGGGAAGTCCTACATACTCAATGTGCATAAATGAAAGTCAAATATCTCACTAGTAAATGCCAACCAAGCCAAGAAGTTGATCAGTTTTAGTAAGAAATATGTTTTGTTTTTCTTAAAAGAAAATCAATTTGTTAATGAGTCAATGAGAGTGAAGGCATCCTTGAAGGGGTGTACTAAAGAGAAGAAACATCAATTGGAGGAGTTTCTAGAGGCATACAGAGGAGTGTTTCAGGGGCCTAAATGGATACTATCTGAGAGGGAAGTGGAGCACGAAATACAGTTATTTCCAAACTCCCCATTATCAAATATTGGGCTATATAGACAATTCATTCTGGAAACAAATGAAACGAAGAGGCAATTGTAGGGGTTGTTGGAATATGATGTGATTCAACCAATTAACTCACCATGTGGTTCACCCATCATAATTGTTCTCAAGAAGGATGGTACTTGGAGAATGTGTATCGATTATAGGGAATTGAACAAGATTACACGAAAGAATCGGTACCCCCTACCAAGGATCGATGATATGTTGGACCAGCTGCAGTATGCCAAGTACTTCACTAAGTTGGATTTGAAAACAGGATATCACCAAGTATGATTCAAAGAAGAAGATACCTGGAATATTTCCTTCAAGACAAGAAAATGTTTGTATGAGTGGTTGGTTATGCAATTTGGTTTACGCAATGCACCAACTACATTTATGAGACTAATGAATGATGTTTTATGCCCTTATCTAGATTCATTTGTTATTGTTTATTTGGATGATATACATGTTTATAGTGATACCTGGGAGGAGAACATGTCACATCTTATACATGTGTTAGAGACTCTAAAGAAGCACCAACTACTAGCCAATTTATAAAAATGCAATTTTTCTCAACAGTCTTTGGTGTATTTGGGGTATGTGATCAGTGGAGGGGAGTTCAAGATAGATCCTGCAAAGATGGATACCATCATGAAATGGTCAGTTCCTACAAATGTCATTGAATTTAAGAGTTTTATTGGGGAACCACAATACTTGCAAAAATCCATATCTTCATTCTCAGCGGTAGTTGCACCACTCCACGCCAGAACAGCTAGTGGCAAGAGTTTTCAATGGGGGAAGAATCAACAGAAGGCCTTTGATGAGACAAAAAAAAATATCAATCAAGCACCAATGCTTGCACTACCAAAGTTGTAGAATCCCTTCGAATTGGAGACATATGCATGTGGGTATGCCATGGGAGCCATTTTGATGCAAGGAGGAAAGTCGATATGCTATCATTCTAAAGTATTTCATGGGTCAGTTCTCAACTACTATACCTACAACAAGGAGTTGTATTCCTTGGTACAAGATGTCAAAAATTTGAACAATTATCTGATGGGAAAGGAAACCATCATCCACATAGGTCACCAACCACTATAGTATTTGCAGGCCCAGAGTAATCTACAACAAAACAAGCATTACAAGTGGATGGGGTTTTTACACTTATTTCATCTAGTCATCAAGTATAAAAAGGGTAGCACAAATAAGTTGGAAGACATGCTTTTACGGCCACCCACATCCAAGATTATAGCTTTGGAAACTCTGATGCACATGGATCCTCTTGCCCATGATGCATACAAAAAGGAATACATAGAAAATGAGGACTTCAAGGAGGTGTTTCAATAGCTACAGTGCCAAATTCATATGGAGGAAGGCGATGGCAAGGTTGACTATCATTTCCATAATGGTTTACTATAAAATCTTGACAAGCTCGGTTTTCATAAAGGTAAACAATTGCAGCTTATCAGAGAGACTCACACCTCCAAGGTTGCAGGGAATTTGGTGTTGGGAAGACATTTCCCAACTTACATAGGTATGTGTATTGGCCTAGAATGCAAGAAGAGGTAGCATGGTATATTAGAGGGTGTATACTTTGTTGTACCAACAATCCCAACAATAGGAAGAAAGTTCTATACAATCCCTTACATGTCCCCACTCGACCTTGGGAAAGCATTTCCATGGATTTTGTGGGAGGTTTACAAACCACACAAAAGGGACATGACTATTTATTTGTGGTAGTTGACAGGTTCAGCAAAATGTGCATTCTCATAGATGAGCCACGAAATTACCATCATTTGACATCTTCTTTTCCTTATTTTTAACCCTTTATCATTTACATATAACCCTGTCTTATCCATTTTTATGCCCATATGCGGGATTTAGGCTCAATATGTTTTTCAATTGCATTTATTAATATTTCATTGGATTTCTGATTACCATTAGGGGAAGTAGTGTGTTTTGTATTTACTTTTGAAGTGGCAACTCATGTGTGGACAAGTCATTACAAGGTTTTTCTTTAAAGGTTCACATATTCTTCAAATCAGGGTCATTACACATCCATTGCCATAGAGTCAGAGTCATTAAATGTTGATATAGTTGTGAGGTTCTCATGTTTTCAAATCAATCTGCTACAGAATCCCTATAGCTACCTGCTACAGAATCCCTGTAATTGCCTGCTGCAAAATTAGGCGTGTAATAGCTCGGAACCACCTACATATTTAACATTGTCAGACACTGCAATGTCAATAATAAATTCCATGTTTCCTCGGAACATATATGAAGGATTTCAAGAACAATGAAGGCATATCAACAAGGGAAATTAATGTGAATATATTCAACATTGAAATATATTAGCAAGGAGATTAATTTAAAATATTTCCAACATATGTAATATGTGTCCATGAGCCTTCACCAATCAACATATTAATTAATATCTCCGCAAAAAGGTATATCAGAATTGAAAGATTAAAATCAACATGATACTAATTCAGCAAGGTTCGAGCATTTTATTTTAAGTGCATAATTCTGGCACTTAATATATATCAGCTCCAACGTTATTATATCAGCAGAGTTGAAGGAATTAAAATCAGCAGCATATTAAGGAAATGAAATTAGCTAAGGTATCGAGTATCAAATGATGAGATGAAGCAAAAAATTTCCAGCAAGTGCCACAAAGTTCAATCCATATGGTTAAAGAATTAATTCTTCAAAAAACTAATTAAATCACCCAACATGTGCTAAGAAATCAGATAAGTCACAATCCACTTGCACAAGTTGATGAAACGTCTTAGCTATTTTTGGAGGAATCTGTAGGTCTAGAAGCCACCTCCAATTGGTTGATATGTAACAATGAATGTCCAAGCTAATCAGTGGATAGTGGTAGTTTGATTGTTAGAAAAATAATAGGGATTGGTCGCTCCATATTTGGGAAACCAGATTCCCTCCTCCTATATAAATATATGTGTGCTAGTGTCTATTGAGGGGACAACTAGTACGTTTGGTCTCCTGTTGTAGTCATATTGTTGTGTAACAGTCGAGAGCTCAATCTTAGACTTAATAAATCTCTATTTATGTTGTGTGTGCTTATTGTTGTCCATTGGTGGTGATTTAAGACCGCTATCACAGGCCTACCTGTGAGGAAGGGCCCACTCACAGGTAAGCTTCTTTGTTGCATACAATATTTTTGTGTACTTAGATAGTTATCAATTTGATTTTGATTTAGAATTGCATAATTTTATCTTTGTTCCAAACCTTGGTTGCACAATGGCCATTGGTTTTGTGTTGCAGAATGATGAGTGGGATGTGTTAGGACTTACATTTATGCAGATTATTAATTTCATGATCATTATTTGCTTATACTAATACTATATGTCAAATATGTGCTTGCATTCCTTATCTGTAATAGCATTTGGAATATCATTAACAAAATTGTAAATTGGGGAATTATATGATTTGTTAATCCAGACCTATCATATTAACCAAGTAATAGTTTCATTTTTGATATTTTAATGTGTGAGTTAAAATGAAATAGATAGTTTTCTTTACATTGCTTGGAGTGTTGCATAATCACTTTATCTATGACCCCACGAAGGGAATATACAAGGGAATAGGGTTATGAGAGCTCAGAGACCTTATCCTGAGAGGTACCACTAGCTGGGATGGGGGTTATAACATTGTGACTTTATCCTTTTATGCTTTTCTTTTGATTTATGCATTGTTTAATTTAGTTGATTTCTTTTGGTTAAATTTCATAGTGTGGTAGAAGCCCTCATTCCGTGTATACTACACCGAGTGCCTCGCAAGTATAAACTGAACCGTGGGTTGACAAATTAAGTGACAGTGTGTAGAGAGACACCAAATAATTGGGAATCATATTTACACCTCGTCATTCATGCCTTGTAAAAAGACAATCAATGGAAAATAAGCCGCACTTTGAACAGGTCTGGGTGCACTTTGGGATACCAAGGAGCACCATATCAAACAAGGATTCTAGATTTCTTAGTGCATTTTGGACTACATTGTGGGAGAAGATGGACACTAAGTTGAAGAGGTATACAACATTTCATCCATAGAAAGATGGGCACATGGAAGTAGTCAATAGGACTTTGGTGCAGCTTTTGAGGGGTTAAAATCATAAACATCTGAAGACCTGAGATGAAAATTTGATCTATATACAACTCATATAACATAGCAGTCCACACTTCTATGGATAGGTCACCTTTTAAAACTTGCTTCAGGTATTTTCCACCTTCATCCTTAGATGTTTTTTATGGACAGTAAGGAGGAGTGAGGGAGGACCTCATAGGATATGCTTTAAAGGAAGAAAAAATTGTTGAGAAGATCAGGAAGATCCATTTGCAAGTACATGAGACACTGAAGAAGTCACGAGAAAAGTACAAGGCTAGACATGACCAACACGGAATAGAGAGAACATTTAAAGTGGGTGGCAAAGTATGCTTACAGTTTAATAACGAAAGGTTGAAGGGCCCTGGTAAGAAGATCAAGGCTCTGCGGTATGGTCCTTTTGAGGTATTAGAAAATGTGGGAGATAATGCCTGCAGACTCAATCTACCCCCATACATGTGCATTTACTCAATAATGAATGTGGAGAATCTCAAACTCTATGATCCCTCCATGTTGGACTAGGAAGAGGAACAAGTCCTACCTTCCATAGAGGATTTAGCACCAGATGCTCAAGCAAAGTTGGCAAAGGACACAGTTTTTCATAAGAGGTTCATAACTACAAGATAGGGCCATCATGACCTTTGGAATATTGGGTTGAAGGGACAACTTCCACACAAAGAAAAGTGGTACTCCAGGAAGAAGGTAGAGGAAAAATTTCCTCACCTCATCCAGTAAAGCTTTTGGGGACCAAAAGCCTCCCTAAATGGGGAGGTATGATCCAAAATGGATCATTATATTGTTTTTCATGTATCTCGATCCTTTCAGAGTGGAAAAATTTGGAGCTATTTTAGTGGCAGGTCCCAGTTTGGAAAATTGCAATCCGGAACCTTCCCAAACCATTTTGAGACATTAGATGACGTTTTTTGGGGTTCTGGTCTCTGAAACTTGTGCATACCCCCTTGACGGTGCTTTTCACTGTTATAGTGCAAGTGGTAGGTTGGGAAAATCCCGACCCAACCACAAAGAAAATGCTACAACTAGGGAATCCTACACCCAATGTCACCTCGATGTAGGTCCCGCAGTTCAAGGGTGACTAGGTCACTCTAGGGAGGTGATCCTGGTGACCCTAAGGGGATTGAGATGGAGATGTTGGGAAATGGAATTGAAGCCCGTAGAGGTCAAGTATAAGTGGAAAAAAAGGTAGGGAGAGATGTCTTGCAAGTCAAGTAATCGTTTCCCCACGCGTATAGTACTTATCTGGATGATTGTACCTGCACGAGACACAAGAAAATACACTTTGCAATGATATATGTTAGTTGGATTAGCAAGTTAATATTGTTATCCCTAATTTGCAGCAGTATATAACAATATATATCAACAAGTAAATGGTACTATAAGCTTCTCAATAAGTGTTAGAGATCAAGTAGAAAATACAAGAGAAAGACTAGCTAAACTCAAGATTAAAAGTCGATATTCTATCACAAAAGATAAGGTTTTTGTAAATACGTGTCTGCAACAAATAATATCATCCATATGGTTGTAGCATTCAATGTATTAAAGAAATAAAATCAGCCACTGAAATCCCCTCAAACTTTTTCAAAAAGTGTGTTAGGCCAAGGAGAGTAAGTGTGCAAACTTTCAGCAAAATCCAATGGTTGATAAGAGAGTTATTCAAGCAAATGAGTTAGGGTTTCTGCAACCCTAATGGATGAAGATGAAATTTTGTAATAGAAACTTGAAGTGGCCCCTTAATGGGGACTCCCTAGTGGTTGTGAGGTTCCCAAGGCACAAGGAGTACAATCCACTTTGCAAGAAGTAAAAATGACTGAAATTCATGTTTCCCAATGCAATATTTTATTTCTTCGGTGCAATAATAAGTGACTAGTTCCTTTACTATTGGGATAACGGGTTCATGAAAAGAAAGATCTATAGAAGCTGCCTCCATGGGGGTGTAAGCCCTTTTACTTCCCAAGGAAATTTTCTCTAGCTAGGGTTTAAGCTAAGAGGTTGTATGCTCTTATACTTCTCTTAGCAAACCCTAGTGTAATCAATGAGATGAAGCATAAATTGATGAAGACTATGGTAGGGGTGTATGCCCTTATACTTCCCACCTAGTTCCTAGCCCAATAACCTTGACTTGAAACAAATGATAGAAAGAGAATGAAAACCATACCAATTCAAGGAAAAATGCCAAGACAATCCACCACAATAGCAAGAGATAAGCCTTCCAAGGCTAGTGCATCACTCCCATTAACCATAACATCAAGAGATAATCATAACAAGTTCTAAAGAGATAAAAGAAGCAAGGATAGCTGAAAATTTCAGACCAAGTCCTCTTAGAAGAGGGACAGTTATGTCAAAATGAGATCTTATGTAATATACCAGATATAAAAAGTATGCAGAACAGAAATAAAATGCTAGAAATGGCAGAATAACAGTAATATAACCAGCATAATCTTCACAATAACACAAAAATGATATAAGAACAACAACAGAAATATCACTTTGATTCAGAAAGCAATGTTCACAGGCCTCTTCGAGGGGGAAACCTCTAGTCAAGCAACACTCTGTTACAATAATCTCCAAGCTAGGGTTTTCATACCCTCGACCCTTATTTATACTAAATATGTCTATCAAGAGAAGCATCTAGAGGAAGATCCTTCTAGAAGCGGAAGCTTCTATTAGGTCTTCTTACATCCGCCTTATTCCATTTTATTGAAAGGCCTTATTAATATTCACCTTTATTACATCTGAATATATTGATCTACCTATGTGCGGGTTAGGACCCTAACATGTCCACCCCCTTAAAAACAACCTTGTCCTCAAGGCTTGAGATGTGGAAACTGTTGCAGAATGGTAGTTGGTTCCCAAGTGGCATATGCTTGAGTTATATCTTTCCACTGGACTAGCACTTCCTTGATGGTTCGCTGACGCAGGCGACGCTCATGCTGGTCCAAAACTGCTTCTGGCTGTAGCCAAATGGATCCTTCTTCAAATAACTTAGGAAGTTTGGTTTGAATTTGGCACCTAGTTCCAATCACCTTCTTTAAGCATGAAACATGAAAAACAGGATGTAGCTTTGACTGACTGGGCAGATCTAACTGATAGGCGCCTTATCCCACACGCTTGAGAACTGTATAAGGACCATTAAATTTGGGTGCTAGCTTCTGACACTGCTCGGTCTCGAGGGAAGTTTGCTTGTATGGTTGCAATCGCAGAAACACTTGATCCCCTTTTGCAAATTAACGTTCAGAGCGACCTTCATCTGCTTGTTGCTTCATGCGATTTTGTGCCATGACCAAGTTCTCTTTAAGGGTACAAAGAATATCCTCTCAAATTGTAAGTATTTGGTCAACCACCTGGACCTTCGAGGTACCCAGTAAGTATGAGAGAACTGAAGGGGGCTTCTATCTATATACCGCTTCAAAAGGAGTCATGCAAGTAGTTGTATGGTAGGAAGTGTTGTACCACCATTCAGCTAGGGGTAACCATTAAGCCCATTGATTTTGCTTTTCAGAGGAAAAACACCTGAGATATGTTTCCAAACACTTGTTGATAACTTTCGTCTGACCATCAGTCTGGGGATGATAAGATGTTCTTAGATGCAATTGGGTGCCCTGTAGCTTAAATAGTTATTGCCAAAAAATTCTTGTGAAAGTTGGGTCACGATCAGAAACAATAGAGTACAGCATGTCATGAAGCTTGAAGACCTGTTCCATGAAAAATTGAGCCACCGTGGATGCAGTAAATGGGTGTTGAAGAGCGTAGAAATGAGCATACTTGGAAAGGTGATCCACAACCACCATTATGACTGATTTATTTCCCGATTTGGGTAAGTCAGTAATAAAGTCCATAGAGATATTTTTCCAAATAGCAGGTGGAATCGAAAGCAGTTGTAGTGTGCCCAGAGATTTGATTGTTTTTCCCTTGTTGCATTGACACACCTCACATTCAGCGACAAAATTACGGATGTCTTGTTTCATACCATCCCAGAAGAAAGAACGTTTGACCCTGTCATAGGTTTTGGTGAACCCGGAGTGCCTCATTGTGGGTGTAGCATGAAGCTCAGAAAGTACCGTGGATTTAAGATTTGATTGTTTACTTAAATACAAACAGCCTTTGTATCGAAGCTCATCCTGGAGCCAAGAGTACCCTAGGGAAGCTGGAGCATTGGTCTGCAATTGCTGGATCAGATGAAAACTTTTGGGATCTTGTAGCCATTCCTGGCGCACAACTTGGAGCCAATCTGGTATAATGAAGGAAAGAGAAAAAATGGATCATTCTTCTTCATATTTTCAGGATATTGCATTTGTCACCACATTGTCTTTGCCCTTCTTGTAAATGATCTCATAATCATATCCAAAGAGCTTAGTCACCCATTTTTGTTGCTCCGGGGAGGAAATGCGTTGTTCTAGAAAGTACTTGAGGCTTTGATGGTCTGTCTTAATTTGGAAACATTGCCCCAAGAGATAAGGGTGCCACAGATCAACGACATGCAGAATAGCCAACATTTCCTTTTCATAGATGGGTTTGCCCAGATTCCTTTCAGATAGTTGTCTGCTGGTGAAGGCCAAAGGTCGACCCTCTTGCATAAGGACAACACCGATTCCTTTCCCTGAGGAATCACATTCCAACACAAAGGTCTTTGTGAAATCAGGAAGGGCTAGAACCGGAGTGGTACACATGGAAGTCTTCAAGGTTTGAAAAGCTTGAGCAGCTGCTGGAGTCCAAGGGAAAGAGTTATTTTTTAGGAGAACCGTGAGAGGTGTTGCAATCTTGCCATAATTCTTAACAAACTTGCAACAATACCCTGTTAAGCCCAAAAATCCACGCAAGATTTTGAGAGTATTTGGGTGCGGCCAATCTTTCATAGCTTCAATCTTTTTCGGATCCACCCTGATGCCATCCTTTCCAACCAGATGACCCAATTATTCTACTTTTGAGGCACCAAAAGAACATTTAGACTGTTTCAGGAAAATTTTGTGATGAGAGAGTAGATGGAGAACTCGATCCACATGAGTAAGATGGTCTATCTAGGTTTTACTATAGATTAGGATATCATCAAAAAAAACTAATACAAAATGATGGAGAAAAGGACGGAAGACATGATTCATGAGGCTTTGGAAGGTGGAGGGAGCATTACACAAGCCAAAGGGCATGACTAAAAACTCACAGTGGCCCTCATGAGTTCGAAAGTCCATCTTGGGAATCTCTGCCTCCATACGTATCTAGTGATAGCTCGAGCGAAAATCAAGTTTAGTAAAGAATTGGGCACCATTCAATTCATCCAGGAGGTCATCAATGACAAGAATGAGAAATTTGTCTTTAATGGTCAGTTTGTTGAGGGCACAGAAGTCTGGACACATTCTCCAAGAACATTATTTCTTCATGCCATGACTACAAGAAAAGAGTAAGGGCTTGTACTAGGGCAGATAACGCCTGCAATAAGGAGTTCCTGGACCATTTTCTCAATTTCATTTTTTTGTGAAAAGGGGTGGCAATACAGACGGATATTGGGAGGAAGGATTTCGAGTACAAGGGGAATGGAATGATCACGAATACCACAAGAAGGAGGGAGTCATTAGGGAGTGGAAAATACCATTTGGTGTTTAGAAAGGAGGGCTTGGAGGTCTTTCGACACTGGAGGTGTCTCTGTTGCTTGTATGGCATGGAGTTGGGCAATGACACCAGGATGACCTTTTTTGAGCAGATTTTTCATGCGATGGGAACTAATGACCTCGGGTGAACCAACCGTGATGCTTTGGAATTTATATTGGTGGCCTTCCTGGTCGAATTGCATGGTTAATACCTTAAAATCCATGAGAATGGGACCCAAAGTCCTTAACCAGTCTACACCCAACATAATGTCACAACCGCCCATGTCGATAGCAAACATATGGGATTTTAGGTGGTAGTCACTGATTTGGAGACGCACATTTTCACAGTGCCCTCCACATTTCATGGAACCACCATTGGCAATCATGATTTGGAAATTGTTGACGGCAT
>ML819562.1:172465-185745 GCA_009831015.1 Picea engelmannii
TGATTGTTCCAAGTTGTTGATTTTGTCTTCGTTCTTTTTCAGTGTGGTATTTTATTTGTTGGTAAGAAGAACATTGTTTATTTTCCTCTTTTCCTAGTCGTTGGTCAAAAGGACTCTTGTGATTTGGATGATGATAAGGCATCATAATCTCTTGTGATATTCTTCCATAATAATTGGATGAGTTACTCCTTCAAAAATAAGTAAATGTGATGAATGCAAAAGATCTTAAAAACTTAATAACTCCTTAAACTTTGTCCCTTTCCTTTCCAATATTTTTAAAATCCTTTATTTTATATATATATATATATATAACTTTGATAACTTGTATACTTTAGTAAAAGTAATTTTATATTTCCTTTTTACTTTAAACTTTTATATCCTTTTTTAATTGACAAACATTTTTTATATCAAATGAAATGACCCATTCATATAACTTAATATAATATAAGTTATAGCCCTTTTTATATCTAATGAAATGACTTTTTCATATAACTTAATACAAGTTAAGTTATAGCTTGACTACTTAATATCCGCTTATCAACTCTTAGTTAAAGAAAAAGTATCCTGGTCTTGGACTAGAGTATACTAAAATTAGCCTATAACGATGTGAATGGCCGGCCTTCCCATGCATGCCTTATGATGTCACGCCCCAAACGAATGGGTGATAGCAAATCTATGTACGGCTTAATTCTTTGTTAGCAGTGGCAAGGCTAAAAGATGTGACCCTACGTATCTCTTTTCACAGATAATTTTTTTTTTAGAGGATAAAGGCGGTACGGAATTGTGGGGAAAATTATAGGATGGGTTGGATAATAGTTTTTCCATACAATTATTTTTTTAATTTGGCGGCTTGATATATATAACCTTTTTTTTTTTTTCGCAACGAAACACTTGGGTGGCTACAGGGCATAACAATTGTTTTTTTTTTTTCCTTTTTTTCCACGATTTCTGGCCACAATAGCTAGTCTCAGTGCCACGCGGTTTTTTTAAGTTGATGCTCGTAGGTATGGTATGGAACCAATATGTTTTATGCCCAACTGTGATTTGAGCAATACCGAATTAATTGAATTACTCACGTGCTTTCCATTGTTAAATTCCAGGCAGCAACTTCAAACTCTCTTTCCCATGAGTATGTTGTAGGAGCGAGCATGTATTTACAATGGAGGCCCTGCAATTTAAAGCTAGTACGGACGAATTAAATTGATTTGACGGCTTATGTATTGACACAATTTGTTTGGACGATTCTTGTACGGACACAGATTGATTCGCTGTATGGAGGGATAGTATGGACTGAACAGAGTTTTGAAAAATGTGTGATGAACATTGATATGTGTACGAAATTGCTTATTTTCGTATTTTTTTTTTCCTTTGATTTCTCTACAGAATTTGTAGTAGACTTTATTTTTTATATTTTTTTTCAACAAAAGTCATTTTTTAAATCGCCAAAGTCCAATTGTTGGTCAAAGATCAGATCAGAGAAACTCTGAAAAAATCTTTATGTATATTATGTGAAATAAATATTTTTTTTTTTCTTCAACGGAATTTGATTTTTTATTTTTTTGTTTCTTATTGAATATGCAACAGAATTATTAACTTTAAATGGCCAAAGGCCAAGTCTTGGTCAAAGACCTGAATTAGACAAAAATTCTACTAATTGGATGTGGTTAAATTCAACGATTTTGTTGCCAAGGGCAACGAAATTGACCAAAAAGTCTATGGCCAAGGACCGATTTGTGGTCAAAGACCATATATGTGGCTAAAAGCCTAATTTGATCAAAGATCAAGAACAATCATAAAAACTCTGAATGAAGTATGGTTGGCAAAAAACCAGTTCAGACAAAGGTCTGATAAGGAGAGTGGCCAAAGGCCAGGATCAGAAAAACACAGCTCTTATACCAAATGAGACGAACAAAGTTCACTCACACAAGAATTATCCAAAATATTTGGAATATAGTAATCAAATCCATATGGACAAATATATATGTAATAAGAATGAATAATAAGATATAGATAATGATTACAATTGAGAATGAGGGCCTGCTTATATACCCACGCAGGGGTGCCCTTTACCAATAGTCATGTCCTTTGAGACATGACCTTTCATTATTAATAATTATTATTTATTAACTATTATTATGTTATGAATATCTATTTATGTATATTTTATGTTCATAACAGATAGGTACAGGGTCATTGACAATGTCATATTCTACAAGGAAAGAGTCTACTCAGTGCCAAGTTCCGAGCTCAAGAAGAAGATCCTAGCAGTAGTTCATGATTCACCACTGGTAGGCCATCACGGATTTTTCAAAACCTACAGGCATATCAGAGAGAGGTTCTCATGGAAGGGCCTCAAGCAGGATGTTATGAGGTACATCAATGAGTGTGTGACTTGTCAGCAAAACAAGTCAGAGCATATGCTTCCAGCAGGACTACTTCAGCGACTTCCCATTCCGGAGCAGAAATGGGAGAGCATATCGATGGACTTCATCACATGCCTACCCAAGGTTCAAGGTAAGGACTGCATCTATATGGTGGTTGACAGATTGAATAATTTTTCTCACTTCTATGTCATACCGATAGACTACAGCGCAGTTCAGGTGGCTAAGTTATTCTTCAGGGAGGTCTTCAGGCTCCATGGGTTGTCGAGGAACATCGTCAGTGACAAGGATAAACGGTTTATTGGTACATTCTGGAGGGAATTGTTTAGATTGATGGGGACAGAGTTGATACCCAACACCAGCTATCACCCTCAGATAGATGGGCAGACCGAGATAGTCAACAAGTGGGTTGAGGGGTATTTGAGAAACTATGTGAGTGGACAGCATAGAACATGGGTCAGGTAGTTACATCTAGGGGAGCATTGCTACAACACCACCTTCCACATGTCCATTGGCATGAAACCCTTCCGAGCATTGTATGGTTATGATGCTCCCACTTTGATAGACTTGGTTTTTGGTGAGAGAAGAGCTCCCAAAGCCAAGGATTGGATCACTGAGAGTCAGGAGATTCTCAAGTTATTGAAAGAGAACCTGCAGACAACGCAAAATTGGCAGAAGATGAGTGTGGACGGTCATAGGATAGAGCATAGCTTTGAGGTTGGGGACTTGGTTTTCTTGAGACTCTAACCCTACAGACAGTCATCTCTGAAGAAGAGTGGAGTCGAGAAGCTCAAGCCTAGATTTTATGGACCTGACAGGATCATGCGTCGAGTAGGCAAGGTTTCTTATGAGCTAGAGCTTCAATAGGGGAGAGGGATTTATAACGTATTCCATGTGTCTTGCCTCAAGAAGTGTGTGGGACAATTCATCAGGACATCAAAAGAGCTTCCCCCATTGGATGAGAAGGGACAGTTGGAGTTGGTTCCGGAGGAGGTATTGGAGTTCTGAGAGCGGAAACTGAGGAGCAGGGTCATTAGAGAGTGTCTGATCAGATGGAGAGGGATTCCAATAGAGGATGCTACTTGGGAGAGTGAGCAGGTGTTGCAACACCCTGGACTGGTATTGGTTGAGGACAAGCAATTTCAGGAAGGGAGGACTGTAATGTCCCTTTCCAAATAGGAGCTCCAGAGAGGAGGATTAATGGTCTAAACAACCTCGTTAGACTATAGCTAGGACCATATAGGGGCAAACAAGGTTACTAGAGGTCACTTCAGCCGAGGGTGCTATAATTCGAAAGTGACATTGAGCTAAAAGTGACTAAAAGCGCTTTTAAGTCAAAGTGAGCTAAAAATAGGTCAACAACAAATTAGGGTTTCGAGAAACTATAAAGAAAGGGTAAAGCGACCTAATTCATCATTATGCAGAATTTGACTTGTCACTTGAGGAGAGAGGCGCATCTCAGGAGAGATCTTGTGGATTCCAGGAGGAAGACACCCAGAGGTTGATTTTGGTGTTGAGAGACACACGCTCGTCACCGAGAAGATCATCCAGATCTTCCATCGTACTTCAGCAATAGTTATCTAGTTGCAGTAGTGAGGGTGCACTTGTCCAGGGAGAGGGCACATCTTCTTAGCATCAGTGAGTCGACTTGTCCCAGCTAGGGAGAATCCATGGATTCCCCTCCAACCCAGTTGAGAGGAGGGAAGGAAGCTTCTATTGCCTAGTTTCTCGTTAGATTTCGACATTGAAATCATCTTGGGCACATTTCTCAACCATTGAGGGTGCGACAGTTGGGGACACATTTGGGATTCCCGAGAGATCACCAGATCAGATCCACGGAAATCCTTTCGACCCATTTCATAGGATCCTAGGGCACTCAGTTTGAGACCCTTATCAACCGATTCCGACAGGGGAATCACTAGGGCGCAGTTTCCAGCAATGGAGGGGGCGCATTTCCCTAGGAGGATCCATCTAGGGTCCAGACATATCAGCATAGCGTCGATTGTCAGTCCGTCGATCACCAGGACTGAGTGAGAGAGTAGGGTGCATTGTTTGAGACAGTTTTCAAGCAGATCCTAGGAGTTTAGCCACTAGGGCGAACTTTCCAATCTTGCAGCAGTTGCCATATGAGTTGTTGTAGCTTGCAGTAGATCCTACAACTCATCCATTGATCCAACAACATTTACCGGGTATTATTGTTTTAGTTTGCTTATTGTATTATGGCTAAGATCCTTTTGTCATTGATCTAGTCGAGAGATTTGCAGTATTTTGTCTCATTTACTATCTGTATGCTCATTTATATGTTGTAAACACTTAATTATCTACACACACATGTGAAAAACACCAAGCATGTAGAAACCCGCAGCTTAAACGCATCCAGAAACCCCCAGTGTATCAGGTCAGACAGAAAACACATCAGATTAGCAGCATTTCCTAGACTAGCCGGATCTGGGATATTACAAGAGCAGCCTCACCTTCTAGTTGGGTTTTCTCCCGTATTGGGTTTCCCAGGTCAAATCTTTGTGTTATCTTGTGGATGGTGTGTGTATTTATTTATGTTCTCTATTTTTCGCATTTGAACTATTTCATGTATCTTTTTTAAGAAGAGAACCAGTAATGAAGAATCTGAGATCTAAAGGAAAAATAAGCTTAATAGTAAAAGTTTCAGTTATTTATCAGATATGTTGTGACAATCTGTTCCAATGGAATATCCACGACAGTTTACAGATCAGATATAAAGAAAAAAATACATACTAAGATAAGTTTATAACAAGCTTAGAAATAAAAGAAAATGTGCTGAGAAGGCCCTAACTTCAGTGCTAAAGATAGAAATAACATGAAATGAAAATTTTATGGAGCAAGCTAACACTAGCAAATTTTTCTAGTTGTAGAAAACCTTTTAATCATGACTGGAAGTGAGGTAAAAGAAAAATAATTGTAGCATAATGAAACTACAGTTGGAAGCTACCATTATCTCTCTTCGTGCTGAAACAATAGAAACCAAAGCGAATAATAGTCAGCCTAAGCATGATATCCAAAAGTAGTCTGGAAATCATTGAAAAATAAATGCATGTAAACACAAGTATATAAATATTAAGGAACACCAAACATTCAGAAAAACATGTTATGAAATCTGTTGCATTGATTTTATTTAGAAACTGAAATTAGTACTCGTTAAGGTACAACCATTAGTTGTATGTAATCTTACTCAAGGAGTGAAAGCAGAGAAGCAAAAAAACAATCCTGTACAATTAGCAATTCCAAAGAAGAGATGCCCTTGCAGCATTACTAGAAGATCAATATAAGGTGTGCAAAATCCTAGAAATATAAGCAATTCCCTTGCAGCATTACTACAAGATCAATGTAAGAATGGGAAACACTCATTGTTGGTCTGATTCAACTCTAAGGAATGGAAAACCAGTTAGAATGTCGTCATTAACATTCTTTGGTGTTGTATTATGAGCATAGACTGGCCCTTTGAGACCAGATGTAGCCACCACAGAAGAATGTGGATGTACAGCTGAAGTGCGATGATTGGAAGGAGAAATCCTAGTGGTTGGAAAACGAGTGAGTTCAAAAGTTTCACCGGAGGAGGTTGGTCTGTTTCCCAAGACCACTGCTTTCTTCGATGCATTCCCTATTTGCATAGATGAAGAGTGTATCCGTTCAGTATGTAACCCCTGAAATTTGCCAAAAACTGATCAGGCTGTGAATTGAACACACTGAATTATGATAGAAAAATTATCCAAATTAAAACAAATCTTGAATTGAGGAGAAGATTCACAGCTACTGTGAGACCATAAATCTAAAACATGCAAACAAGGATGAATGATGCAGCATCAGAACCACTGCAAACAAAGCATTTTATTCTATGAAGGTAAATAAAGCAATAATCCAACAAATCTTCATGGGCATTCTCACCCCTTCCTTGTATGTTGAATTTCCATCCTGCCTGTAAGTCTTGTATTTAGAATGATCTTGTATTCCACGAGTTACAGCATTAGCTCCAATAGTCCTTCTTGGATACCATTCACCTATTCCTGAAACTCGATCACAAATCTCCTGCCCAGCTACAAAACAAGCAAATACATGACAAAGTTATAACCCAGCTGTGCACTTCTAGTAAGCAAATTCATTTAAGTCACAGCACTACCATGCATATTCAAAAATTAAGATCTCAAAAATGGAACCTATTCAATAAGGTGGTACTAACCAACAGCTAAGAACTTTATAATAATGAGAAGCATGATCAACAAACAAACCTGAAATCCTTTCCATTAAGAAATTGGCATTCTCGTGCCCCTTCCCACTTCCAATCTGATTCAAAATGGACGAGTAGATGACTTTGTCAGCCAGAAATCCTTCCACTACCCTTGGAAAAATCAGAGAATCCTTAGCATGATATTACAACCATGTTTTGGAATATGAGTTAGTATATATCAAAAAACTTACATGTGGACAAGGATTAGCAGCATAACTTTGGGCTCGTTGGTATTTTAACGGAGTCCAATCAAATATATAATCAAACTGAAAGCCTGTAGCATAACATTATAATATACACAGGGAATACCGTTAGAATCATTACATAAAATTAGCAAATATACAAAACCCAAAATCAATAATCACAACTGTAGGCATGAACTTGAAACACGTCTAGATCATTCTTACTCTCTCGGACAAATAGATCACGAAATATCCTCTTCAAGTAAGCATAATCTGGCTTATCTTCAAAGCAAAGTGATCGACAGTAATGGAAATATGAGGCAAACTCAGACGGGTGAGACTTGCACAACACCTGCTGATCATAAAACTAATCAATCATATATATAAAAGTTCACATGTTCCAGTACTGAAGTTTAGTAAACTTATGGGGTTTATGGTTATAAACTTATAACTGCCCATTAATGAAGCTCAAGTGAGATAAAATTTAATGTTGTACAATCACCTCTATTGGAGTTGACATTTTCTTTTCACTGATCTTATCGTACTTTTGCTTTTTGGTTGCAGCTTTTAATCCCTGCCATGGAAGGCTGAAACCACCAACACAATATAACTGTATAAATTATAACTTGTGAAACATAGAAAAAGAAGTTAACGGGACTACAGAGAACATATGGGTATAATTTAACTAGTTTCACATTTATAATGAACCGACCTTCCTCTTAAGAAGTACATCAGTACATAGCCTAGAGACTCTAGATCATCTCTCCTGCTTTGCTCTGAACCTCATGCAAAGATGAAAAGAATAATTAAGTCCAAAGAATTAATATTCAATCACTAAATTAAGAATTATCCTATTTACAATGTGTAGCTGCTGATCGAAAACCTGCTAAAGCACAAGCCAAATCTAGTGCTGGAAGCCCTAGACGAATGGTAACTCACCTATCCCCAGGTGGGTATTGATACTAGCATATCGAGCAGTACCAGTGAGATTTTTGTTTTCCCTAAAGGAAAAACAAATTTGGAAATGAATATTTTACCCAATAACATATTCAATGCTTAGAGAGCTAGTATCAAAATAATTCACAAAATTTGCGGAATGCATTCCTCTCTAATTTATAAAAGAAGCATAGGCTGGAATAGTTATTTAGCCAGTTGTGACAGAAAGGGAGCATTCCCATCTCAATTAGCATTATCACTAGTGCAGCTTTAGATGTGTTCACATACCTATAGGGAATATGCTTATGATTAGTAGAGTCTCGATATTTTTTGGCAAGCCCGAAATCTATGACAAAGACCTGTAATGTAAAATATAATATCAGCAGCACCACCAAACATAAATCCTAATGTGCACACATTGCAGATAGCAAGAGCTTCTAAGCCTACAAGAAAACATTAATATGTAATAGATGCCTTGAAACATACAAAATTTTCAAAATATTCGGTTGAAAAATGCTTAACAATTATATATGAAACGAATATAACCACAAACCCTATGTACAAATGGTAATTGTTCCCCACACATGAGAGTGTTCCCAACCTAATATTCTCAAAGAGATATCTGCTATTATTGAAAATGTCCTCGTCAAAATTTATCTCGACCTGACAAGAGGAGAGAAAGCCCAGCTTGCAAGTACACAAGATCATGTTAATAAGATAAGATAATTTTATTAATGTTCAACAAATGACCACAAAAGTAGGTCAATGGGAGCCCAAGGGGTTAGTTCAACCAGTAGTTGCCAAAGTTGCTGGGAATTTGATTAGTTCTGTGTTAGCAAGTGCCTGGTTCGAGTTCCCTTAGGTGAGATGCACTAGTTTACAAAGCTGGGTTTACTAGGGATGCCATCCACAAATGTGGGGAAGCATCCCTTGGGTTTCCATGCAATGTTTTCCTCGAGAAAGAAAAAAAAGGTAGTTCAATGGGACTCCAATAGTACAACCAGTGCCGTTACAAGTGGGAGTGCCAAAGCATCTCCTAGTACCATTCAAAAAGCAGAAAAATATTACGACCTAAGAACAAGATAGGAACTCAGTTCCTGATGCAGAAAAGTTATTTTAACAAAGATTCATCCAATTCCCAATGCACTAGCAAATCTTTTCTTTTAATAAGATTCAGATGATTTGAGACCATGAACATCTGTTTTGAAATGATTTAGGATAAGACAGATCTGAATGGAAGATGATTTGGTAATTCTTTTGTAGGGCTGTAATATGCATATCTGGGTTGTGGAATTGAAGCTAGACATTTATAAGCTTATTAGGGTATAATCTTAGTTACATATTACAAGCATTTTCACCAAAAAGAAAATGAAACAAATATGAAAAAACCATAAAATCCTAAAGCATGATGCAGGGTCAAGGGTATAGATAGTTTTGATATTGATAGAAGAGTTTTGGAAGCACCAATTCAACTGTTTTTTAAATGCCTATCCAAGAATGAAAAAACCCAAAACCACTAAAAAATGGCTTTAAGCACCTATTGTCTGCATGGAAAAAGGCTTTGATGAGTTTCCACCATCATACCTTAGGTTCCCTAAGCATTAATCTGACAATTGGACAAGAGCTTTTCAATGATATGACTAAGGGCTTTGATGGCTGGTGGAATTTTCCATAAAATGTCCATAATCGATTTCTATGCACTGAGCACTAAAACTTTAAAATTATACAAAAACTGAGAGACACAATTCTCACACTCAAAAGTAATTTACAAAAATAAAATCTAAGGAACAACTTACAAATAGAGAGCTAAAATAAAGCCTACAGACTAACAGATAACTGACTTATTAAGTAAAAACCAAAACAGCCAATCCAAAAACAGTGAAAATGTCTTGAAAGAGTGTGGTTGAATTGATGATAAAATGATGCAGGAGCGTCGAGGTCATTTTGCATATGGTGTTTTGATTCTTGAAAACAACAGTGATTGCAAACTTGTCCGTGTAGAGATAAAGTTCAAGAGAACACAGTTCATAGATTCTTGGTAGCTAGTGAAGGTGTGGAAAGAGAAGACTGTGCAGATAACAACCTGCAAATAGCTGGCATGAGGACTGTTCTGAAGTAGAATGTTCTATGGAACCAAGAATGTGTGTTGTGGAAGCAAGATGTGGACATTGGAACTTTGTGCCATAGAATTCCCAAGTTACTATAGAAGCAAGTTGTGACGTTGGAACCTTGTACAATGGATCATGTGGAATCATTCTTGGCTGCAAAACTACCAAGTCAATACTGCAGAACTGGGAGTGGGAGAAATTAGAAATGGTCAAGAGGAAATCGTCCATACTTTACAGAGGGGAATCTGAAAGGGTGCACTACAGAAGAGGAATTGCTAGGAAAGAGTAATTGATCTCGAGCTGCGAAATGAAAAGACAAGGACACTAGAACGCTAACAGTAGTAGCTGAAGTAGAGACGTGAGAAGACCAGTTGGAAGATGTAAGGTGAATGGTTACAATGGGAGAAGATAAATTAAAGAACTAAGGAGTTAGGTAGCTCTTGACAATATGAAAAATAAAAAGCCAACATGCTGGCCACTAGCCAGTAGGATGCAGAATTTGAGAGGGAGAGATCCATACAAATAAAGAAGGGAGAGAGAGAAAATGGGCTGCCGTGGCCTGTAGCCTGGCAACCAAAATAATCTAATTGTTTAATAATTAAGTCTGAGTGCAAGAGAAGAAGGATTGTGAGAGATTGCTAAGGAGTCTCGAAGCTTGTATCCTAATATAATGTATTTGTATCGATAAGACTATGAATGGTTGGTGTTACATGTCATCTATGTGATGGATATGAATGCATGTGAATTCCTTTTATTATAATCTCTATGTGAATATAATATATATCGACAATACAAGAAGATGTTGTTGGGTACGAGAGTTGCGCAAAGAGAAGTCTGTGTGAAGACTTGTCCACTGAAACTATAATTTCCTGTGTGAATGGTGCGAATGTATTAGCCTATTGTGCAGGATTCTCGGCTGAGGAATATTGTAGGACAATAATCCGCAGGTTGCCAGCAAAATATGTTGTCCAGTAAATTGTTTATCAGTAGGCTGACCTATGCCTGAGTTTATGTTGTGGAGATGGTCTGTGAGAAGGTTATTTTTTGCTGAAAGAAAACAGAAGTTGTGGTTGAAGGACTCGCTGGGTGCAAAAGTGCAGATAATCTTATTCTGCCACTTTCTTTAATTCTGCTGCAAAAGAAATTCTGTGTGAATGTGCAACTTTTGTAGTCATGGCATTATGTGGCTGCAAGTTTTGTTCTGCAGATATTGTTCTGAGAGTATGCATTTCCCAACCTTGCAAAAAATATTTGATTCCACTGCGAAGGATCTCTGATCTTGCAAGGGGTGGGGTATATCCACCTACATTAAGGGGTGTCAAAGCTAGCTACAATCCTGGGAGAAGAAGACTACAATGGGAGAATGCAGAAGATAAAGCAAAGAAAGAAGCACAAAACAAGATGCCAGAGAAAAGAATGAAGTTGTTGAGAAGAAAGAGGTTGAGGTTGCTGAAGAAAGAAGATGGCTACTTAGAAAAGATGATAGAGGAGCTGCAATAAGAAGAAAATAGCAGATTAAAAATTTTCCAGACATGGAGTACTAAGAGCCATATTGACTTGAGCTTGGCCTTGGAGGGCCTGTCCTTTCTTCAGTGCCTCCCATCTATTAGCAACAGCAGCATCCATCCCATCGGCCTGATTCTGAAGTAGCAGTGGGTCTTGCTCCATGAGGTAATGAGTCCGGGTATCATGGTATCTGTCACTCTGATTCTCAAAACATTTGAATGTGTGCATTGAATTCTCTTTTGCTTCATGACGCTTGCTTGGAAATTATGCCTTTTAACTTGTCTGTACCTGGGGGGGATGACAGAGTGCCCTTTGGTTCCCTTAGGGATGAGTTGCCACTGGGTGGGTCTATGAAAGGTCATCGTCCATTCCTTCCATACTTATCACTTTTCATCATTTTACCTCTCATCTATCCCCTACATTGGTTCGGGCATTGGGTTTCCCAAGCTAGTAAGGGTTGTACCTTGCCTTGTGGGAAGAAGGGGCTAAAGGCCCAGAGGGTAAAAGTAGCTGGAAAATGTTAAAATCCAAGATCAAACCTTGAGATGCTTCTCCCAGGGATGCCCGAGAAAGCAATAAAAGGCTTCTCAGCAAGAAAAAGGGGGGACCCATAAAATAAAATAAAACTCAAGACCTAGTTGGTGGATGGGGGGTCTCATCATGAGCCAACCTATTAGATCCATGGGCATGTAGCAGTATGACACTACTATTCATCTGGTCACCACGCGAGGGTAGCGACTCTTGGTGGAATAGCCAAGAGAAAGGGGGTCTCATCACGAGCCAACCTTCTCATCTCCGTGAAATGCTTGTGGGTAATGCTGTCACCACTGGTCACTACGCCAGGGCAGTGTCCTCCAACTATTCTCTTGAAAGAAAAAGCAATAAGACAAAGAGTAAAAAGGCATTGAATGGGCTAGGAAACAATTGCATCCATAACAAGGTGCAACTCACCCTCTACAGAGGCACCCACAGGTAAGACCTACATTTCCATGTTATCACTGCACCCCTTGCCCAAACATCCCCTACATCATCTTATGCATTTACATGACCTAGATTGGTCTTCACCTAGAAACACCCCACACCTGAGGAGAATTAGCCCAATAGGACATCTTGAGACCCTCTCCAAACCTGGCTTGTTAAATAGCATAGCGTCTTTGAGCATTTGTCTGGGAAAAGGGAGGTTTGATGCACATGTTTGGGTAACTTGATTATTATATGTGATTGACATTGCTATGATCCATGTGACTCATGAGCCCACGGAGGGCGTACTTGTTGTCCCTGCAGGACCATGCCTGATGGACAGGTACATATGGGGAGATGATTAGCTCGGACCTCCATGGGGCTAAAATCCCACCAGATGGATGTTGAGACCCCAGCTAGGGGCAAAGGGATACCAGAGGCTTGCACCAGAGAAAAGTGAGGACATTCCACCAAAGGCACTTTGGCAGGCCTGGACCTAGGGGCATCTTGCCCTCCCACCATGACGTTGGCCCTTGAAGGCCCTTGACGTCATCATTCTGAGCTTTGACGTCAACCAGTTGGGATTTTATGCATGAGGACGACTTGGTTGGCACGTGTGGCAGTTTCTGAGGGGTTTTGAGCCCCAACGTTTCACTTTGGAGACCTAGCGTTCCAAGAGGGGGCCCAACGTCACCCTAGGAGGGGCATGACGTCACCCTAAAAAGATAAAATTAGGGTTTTTATTGTCAATTTTATGTAAAACTGGATTTTTGATGTAAACTGACCATGTTGGCCTTTTTTGACCTAAAATGTAATTAAAGGTCATTTGTATTGTATAAATAAGGGAAAAATCTCGTATATTTTTCATCATCTTTCACTCACACAAGGGTGAGGTCTGAAATTCAGCCTCTTTTAAGGCTTATTGGCTGAACTAAGTGGTGTGCAA